>KK499821.1:790741-1033950 GCA_000688715.1 Glossina pallidipes
CACACACACACACACACACACACTACATAAGTATGTGTGTTAGAAGGCGTGTTGATTTATATATTTGATTGTACTTAACTTAAAATTGAACTTACCGTAGACATCTGACTCTTATATATATACATATATATATGTATATCTTTGAGGAATTTTTCTCTCTATCTAATAGTAAAAAAATTGTGAAATTGGAACTTAATAAAAGTTTCAAAAAATCAACTGATAGACGTCATATTTGTATTTGAAATTATTTTGCCTTGTGTGATGGCTAAAACGCTGACTTACTCAGCCGGAAGCATTCAGTTAGTACAACTTGTATACGATCTTCTGTGTTAATTTACGCTGCCATATTTAGATGAAAGGCAGAGTTGCCAAAAATTTTGTTTGTTCTAATGGCTCAGCTGGTAAAATCGTCCGTCGTATATCCGTCATTCAAGAAAGAGGATTTAGGTGTACATTCGTTCGCAACACCCACAAGGAAGCAAACTTCAGAGAACCCATAAATTTTGGACATACATCTAAACATGATTTTGTGCGATGTCTTTTATGAGACCGTGCACGAATATTTATGGAGATAGAAAGACAAAAGCGAGAAGAATTGGACCATGGTAGACTAGGGCGCGTCGTATTTAATTGCATACGTTTTGAAAACATTTCCTTACTTAAAATGCGAAATTAAAATATTTTGAAAATCTTTTCATGTGTTCGTCGTAGTGCTTTAACGCATTTCCTGGGGATGAGTTTTTATGCAGTTCCTTGCTTTCCTGAACACATTGTAAAAAATTATTTGCCATAGTTTTTTATGAAACTTTTGAATATTTTTTTGTTTTTTTTTTTTTTGACCATATTTTCCTGCAATTCCTATTTACCATTTCTCTTTATGTTCTTGCTTGGTAGCACCATTTCACCTAAATATGGTGAACATTCAAAATAGACTAAATTGATCAAAGGACATGCGTACAGTGCAACTTAAACCAGAAATACTGTTTTTGTATTTGACTTGTTACTCTTTACTTATGAACTGTATGCATAGTGCATATACGACGATCCAAAATTTCCAACTAAAATCTTCCAAATTGAACGTTTTTCCGTTTCTTTGTGTGTCTTCTTTGGCTTTTCTCAACATAAATGTGTAAAGTTGGGTATAAAAAATGCGATTACAAACAAATTTAGTTTAATTTACTACATAACTACATAACCTCAAAAGTTTTGCAAGTATTTGCAACTGAAATTTAAAATCGAAACAGTTCCGGGTATTAAGAACTCTAATTAATTTTATATATATATATATTTTTTTTTTATAAGCACATTTTTCCAAGAATCGATAACAATATGCGTTAGCAAAGTAATCGCGAAAATTTTATACTCCTAAGAAAAAACCAGCTTCCAGACAGAGAAAAATTGAGATTACATTTATATATATATAATATATATATAATAAATATAAAAAAAAAATATATATATATATATATATATATATATATATATGAACAATTTTTACAATATTTATTTTCCGCGAGGCTTTCGCTCTTGTTAGTGCAAAGGGACTGTAATCCACTTACGTCCCTTCGTCAACTTTACAGTGAAGTTAATTTTTCATTTGAAACCAAGTAAACCAAAAAAAAAAAAAAATAAATAAATAAAATAAAATAAAAAATAATAATAATAATATTAATAGTAAAACCGTTACTCTTTACATTAATAGCGACTTGTATGAACAATCGTTTCTTCTTAAAATATGTTCAAATATATATCTAATATATATATAAAAAAACATCAAAGACGATTTTTATTCCGCTGCTCCGACTATTGGGCGCGTTTTGATGGATTGTTGCATAGAACGATGAGAATATATTGCTTTATTCATATCGTTTATAATGCGCAGAAGTACGCCTTGTCGATATACGATCTCAATCAACGTAATCGAAAGTATCGCGGGCCGAAATAAACGATTGAAACTGAGAATATATAATGGTAAGCTTACGTTCAATCCATGATTACAGATTAAGTCTAAAAATGTGCCTCATCCATTCATATATTATGCGTCCACAAGACGAAAATAAAATGCATAACAATAACAATAAATGTTTATTAGCACCACCTGTTCGACTATGAAGAAGTCTTCCATCGATTAACTAGCATATGTGCAGTTAACAAAAGACTTTAGCGATAAACAGCCAAGATTGGCACCAAGCAAGTGTACTTTTTATACTCTACACCACTTGTCGTACAGAGTGTATTCAGTTTGCGCGGACGTATGTAAAACCCAAAAAGGCTTAAGATAAACTCACCTTTTATTATACCGATCGACGCAGAATCATTTTCCGAATCGATCTAAGCCAGTTTATTCGTCTGATATCTATCCATGTAAATGCGTATTCAATCTGCAGGTCGCAATTTTAATAAAGTTTGGTATACGGGTGTGTTGTAATTCTGTGCTTTATAACTAACTCTAGGTTTCCTTCACTCTTCAGCTTATAAATATTTGTTAAGATCTTTTTTTTTATACTTTATTGAACTTACGCGAATGTAAATTATGCCCAAAAGAGCTAAGGATACGATCCATTTAAGCTTGTCCATCTGTCTGTCAATTAACTTTTTGTACTCAACCAACATGCAACAACAACTTTTGAGGTATTTTGTTGAAATTTTGATGAAATTATATGGTGTGGTATAAATAGATTGGAGTGAACATATATAGACGGATGGATGCAGGCGGGTTTTTGGAACCATCTTTTATATGATTGTTGCTAAGCAATGTAAGTTCATAAGAGCAATTTGACGTAAAAACTAGTTATGCCAAATTTGATCTCCATGGATTTTTTTTTTTTTTTTGGATCCTTACCCGATATATAAAGAATGTCATGAAAAGTAAGCTTTTATATATGTAATTTTTGGCACTTTGTGACAAAAACAAATCTTCGTCAAAATCATTAATTTTGCTAAATTTGGATGACATCAGTACACATTTCGACCAGCCTCACATATAAGGTCTTCAACCGACGAAATGTATGTCTTTACATGGGAAAAAGGTGTAATAAAAATAAGTGAAAAATTTTATTAGGCGAATTACTGTAAGGTATTGTAAAGTTCGCGAAGCCGGTAATGACTGTAATGTTTGTTGTATTTGTTAGCACTTTCTTTTTCTCTGTTCTTTGCTAATACAATCAATCTTGTACTTGCCGAGAATGCTGACAAGTGCGAATAAAGAATTATTCCTAAAATAATTATTTCAAGGGCACTAGAAAAGATTATGACGTTTTTTTTTTTTTTTTTATAAATCGTGGGAAAATTTTTTGGAGATAAGTTTCGTCAGCATTTATTACATACGTTTGTGTTGTATTATAAAGTTTATACTTTTTTTTATAATCATTTTATCATTATTGTTACTGACGGGTTCTTATGGGTTTGAGTGACAAATTTAACAAAAAAACATTGATGTAGGTTAGCGTCGATGTAGTGAGTCAGCGTTTTGCTTTTAATACCGAACTCTTAGGTGAAAAATGTATGAATTTGGTTTTTGCCCCACATGGAAGTATGAGGTTATCCTATATTTTTGTTCACTGCAGGAAGGAAAATGCGATTTTTTTGTAAACAAGGTATAAATCAAGTATGATCGGCTCAATGAATAGACAAACTCATAGAAGCACACGAATCGAAGAAAATAAAGCCGTTATATGCGAATGTTTCATTTGTACTTGATTCTATTATAACATCCGTTATAATCGTATAATGCATTCTTATCGGGATTTTCACTCGTGCCAAGTCTATGCTTCCAATAAGATCTCACTTCGATTCTAGTTGTAATTGGAATTCGAATTGCAATACCAGATCCAATTGAGATCTGAAATCCATTTAGATATCCATAGCATGCATTGTGAAAGCCATTATATGTGATACCATACGCACACTCTGATAACAGAATCCATTAGCCGACATATCAAGGAGAATAAGGAACAAGGATTGTTATGTATGCGGGGTCCACTTTTGAGATAATTGTTTGAGCAGTTGATAGTATTGCGTGATATGTCGATGCTTCAGCAATGCCATTGGACAAAGAACCATCACGCACTATTACATGTACATGCATACAATTGCTTCTCCGTTTGCATATGGGCATGTATATCGAAAATAGTATGACTTTCCAGTTGCGCTCAATTCTGATAAATTAATCACCTTGGCCGATCAGTATATTAGGGGGCTATGAAGATCCCATTATGCAGATCCCTCATTATCGGCAAGTCAAATATATCGAAACATTTATGGAAGAATATCAAATTTTATGAAATATTTTTCTATTGATTTACGGATAGATTGCGCCTCCTTAAGATTACTAATAATTGCTTTTGTAGGTGAATGACAATATCAATATGCTCTGCTCCCTAAGCTTTCGGAGAATAAACAAAAGAGTATATCAGTGTGTGCGTGTTTGCCTTTATGCGTCATTTTGTAATTATCATAAAAAGCATTTAATAATTGCGTACAATTTTGTTTAAATTTCTCTAACATAAAAACAAGTTAAGAGTGCTTGCCGATATTAACAGCATGAAAGCTTAGCTCGTGCCGCATGTGTACTGAATGATCCATGCGTCATTATATTTTCAATTTAAAGCCTTGTGTGATCATCAATTCCTCGAAGATATTATATTGCATGTGTATTGCATGCACATCTATATACAAACATCCTGAATATTTTCAACAGAAAACATACAACATCAACAGTAAACATACAAACATTGCTACATGCTAAACCAAAACCATACCATCAACATTCTTCCTAAAAAACAAAAACAAAAAAAAAAAATTCTCGTCGCTTACACATCTATAGACAGTAGGTTTTAATGATAAAATTATATATACATGAGCCTATAAGCCTTTGGCTTTTTTTTTCTTTTTTTTTTTTGCTTCTCTTTCTTTTCTTGTTTCTTTTTGGGAACAACAAAATTTATTATTAATTATATTTACTGAAAAATGTTAAAACGTGATACACACAATTCTCGAGAAATTTCATTGGTTTAGAGAGTTGTGAGATGATAGCACATTGTTTACTATAATATACATAGGCACGTAGATATTGTAGGTGTTGAACGGATTGATGAAATATTAGTTTGTTATACATGTGCTTACTTGCGTGTGTGTGTGTGGGTGTGTGTGTGTGAATATATATATATGATACTATTCATTAGAAATCGTTCATGTATACATCAAACGTGAAGTTGAAAATTTTTAAAAATTTGTTTTCTACTTATAAAGCCACAACAAACATCTACATATATATATATATATGTGTGTCATATATATTAAAACTATATAAAATGGTGCAAAATTTCAAAAAAAGCTTTCTTAGAGTGTAAACCATAGCTTATTTACACTTTGTTGTGGAAGAATTAAAAATAGTAAACAGTTAACGAATTTCTTTGAAATCTTTTCAAAAATTATTGCATGAAAACACTCCGCCGTATTATTAGGAATTTTCAGAATTTTTCTTTAAATTTAACCTTGAGTAAATGTGATATTAGTTTTATTGAATATTTAAAGATTTCCATATCCAAGCGCAATGAAAAGGTTGAACAAAGCTTTGATCATTCAGTCACAATTTTATGACATGTTCTTTATCAGAGGGTTTTGCAAAGGAAATTTGCAAACTTTTTTTTTACAAAATAAGGCATTATATGAGGAATGATCGCAAAAAGTTTTCTAATATAATCCTATTTTCAATCGATTTAATGCTTGGACCAAAAACACAAAAATTTCAGGACAGTCTCTCCAGCCAGGAAACTGACTGTTAATGCTATTTAATGTTTACATTTGTATACAAACTTTTCGTAACTCGTCTATAAATTGTATAGAAAAAGTATAAACGCACACACCCACACACACACACACAAACAAAGGGCAGAAAATCCTTCAACATTTTAATATAAATGAATTTCGCTTACTTTCCAGTTGAAGGACTAATGATTTGCTAGAAATAATTTTCGATGAGTATTGTGTACTGAATAATGCGAACACAAAAATTAATGATGGGGACATTAAACTTTTCATCCAGACAAGCCTTGCATGATCAAGACAATGCGCGCAAACGTTCAACATTCAATGGCGCATTTAAAAGAAAAACAGAAAAAGAAAAAAAAACAAAATTCCCCTTAAAATACTCATAATCATAAAAAGCAGGTGTGACTTCAATTTCAAACGAAGCAGAATCGCGGAAACAACAAAATCAAAACATGTTTTGTTGCACGCAATACTAACCGAACGCTTGATAGCTTCGCTTCATCAATTTTTTCTGAAAAATTTTTAAATTGATTTCTTTCTACCTGTGCACATATGCAAAACCACACATTTACCCTTACACTCCTTTCCATATATAAACTAATTTCCTATACCTTGGTTTTGAACAAATAAGCTTTAAATGCAAATAAGTGTTTCATATAAGGATATCATAGCTTAGCAAGAGAGTAAACTTTAGTGACTAACTGTTTATCTTTTTCTTTTTTTTTTTTTGAACCAAGAATTTTTGCAATTTTCACAATTTCATAATTCCGAGCTGATCCTTTTTTGATACTAGAACTGACGACGTTACGCATTATACGTATTTCTGCCAAAAGAAATCGTTTCGATATTTCGGAAAACATGCTAGTCACAAAATCTTCTGCCTGTTCGCTCCAGATATGGATAGGGATCGGCTTACTAGTACGTTTATAATTAACGCTAACGTCTTCATTTCAATTTATTCCTATTTTATATGTAATGATGTGAAGAACATGCTAATGTACGTTTAGAATAAATTGAAAATAAATTCTTAAGGTAAGTAAACTGAACAGGATTACTTCAGATGGACTTGGCGCTCTTTGAGATGAAAGCTTTCTTATACCTTCTTAGGCATCCCAAAAATTAGCTTACACTAGCCAAACTATAAACAAACTGATTGTACATCTACAAAAGCCTTTTTCATACAAACAAAATGAACTAAAAAAACTTTCGAACATGACATGCCTTACAACTACTTATTGAAGATCAAAATTACGTACACGATAGTTTTAGTGTTAAGCGGAAGCTTCGCTCTGTCTGGCGAATGTCATTTAGCTTCCCTAGTAAGCCGAATTAATTTCATTTGTGTCAGCAATTGTATGTAAGTAAGATCTCAGCTTGCAATGATGGAATTCGCTGGCCAGTTTTGTATTTTGGCGGCAAACCTATTCAAAGTAAATAGTTTCGCTAGTTGTTGACAATAAGTATCGAAATAGTATTCTTCGCTATAATATCGTTTGCATGTCAACAATCCCTCGTGTTAAGCAAACGCGCTTCTTGGTGAAACCAAAATATCTAATTCCTTCAAGGGACTGCAAGATATTTTTTACGGATGCTACGTGCATATGTGCAGTCATATAGTTATCTAATTAAATAATAACATGATGGTCGATCGTTGGATCGTTCAGAACACTTCTCAGCTTGGAATGAAGAATCAGCGAAATGAAATTTCTTTTTAGGTAAACCAATTCTCTTTGTGAGGTTCAAAAGCTTCGCTTCCTCTGCACGATCGGATTCCATTCTGTTAACGGGCATGTATTAGTTATTCCTTATTGTCGTCATTATTATATTCATAACAAAAAAAAACAATAAAAGAAGTTAGGCAAAGAGAACAAATTTCTGGGAGCTGCAACCCTGTGTCACTTAAACAGATTGGGAGAGAGAGAGAGAGGGAGGGAGAGAAAGGATTTTTTCCATTTTTGTACACAAATGCTACAGCACCGCCAATAGAATATGTGTTTAAATTTTGCGAGATTTATCTGTTGCGGTCTATGAGAGATGAGAAAATAACCAATTTTTTATTCCCTTTGAAAAACAGGTGTTCTCAGTTTACGTGGTGCTGTGAGCGAGTCCTTCAACTGATTTGGCCCATTTTCAATACTAATCCGCGTGCAAGAGCTTCCAATGTTTCTGCCCAATTACAAGTCGATAGATTAATTTTTGCAGCCAGAAGAACGTTTACAATAAACGGACGGACATCTAGACGGACATACTTAAATCGATTCTGAATTTGGTGCTGATCGAGAATAAAAAAGAAAGATTTGTGGGTTCTCTGAAGCTTCCTTCTGGGCGTTGCAAACGTTTTAACAAAATGAATAAACCCCTCATCGTTCGGTGACGAGTATAAAAGGAGATGCAAAGTTAAGATAGTAAGCGTCAACGATATCAAACGGATTCAAAAGAGAGAATGAAGATAACGATAATTATATGAAAAACAAAGTACGAATATTTAGTTGTTTGCTAACTAAGGCAATGCGCATACAACGATTTACGGGATTATGGAAGTCGCCTTGTAATAAGGAAATTGTCAACAGGCAAATGTCATGTCAATGACATGTAACAAGTAAAAACTGAAAGCTTCTCGAGTATGAATGGATGCAGACTCATTGAAATAATGAAAAAAATCACTACAAAACAAAATTTATCTAAATGATGAGACTTATCTTCATCTGTCCGAGCATGTAAATGAACGAAACTGTCGGCGCTTGAGCTCCGAAAACCTCAACGAAAAGATCAAATAATTTCTCGAACCGCACATTAGTTACAGTTTGTTAGTCTGCCGGTATACTAAAGTTACACTTTTACGAACACTGCGAGCTACGCATGAAGAGTACGCGACGATTATTTGCGGAAGAACAACATGATCTGGCAGAGCTGTTATGTGAACGACGTTAAATGCCACTACTTTCGGAAACATACCACTTTTTGTTAGTTCTTCTTTTGCAAGCAGTACATTTTCTCACCTTTTGGGGATAGATTTTTTATATGCAATACGATTATGTTGGATTAAATAAATGAAAGAAAAAAAAAAAGAAAAAAAAAATACACATTTACTGTTATTCCCCAAATGAATAACGAATTATACGATTTGATGCGGAATCTATTTTTCGTGTAATGCTAGAGTTAGGTGTACAAATTTATATATTACTCAATGTGTATTCTTTGAAGATACACATACAACGATACTTATTATCGTTCTCACTAATTTAATGTCATGAAAAATCAATTATTAAATGTGAGACTGACTCGGCTTCCGGATTAACTAGAATCAAGGCACACATAGACACAAGTTGAATACTTGAACTTTTTTTTCAAACACAATTAACTAGCAACTCAATGACTGCACATGAATTTACAAGCACTTCACTCTTTAGTGCTCAACATAACAAAACATGTTTGCTGCACAATTCATAATGATGATGAAGTTGACTTGACGTCAGTATTATCATTATGAAATCATATGTTACACTGTACAATTAGTTGCTAGCGAGCGCATAAATAGACGCAATTTTTTCCTACCCCAACATTTCTCTAAGGGCGATATATAACTTTTATAAGAATTATGTTTGCATAGCCGGCCGCCCCATGATTGCGTAGCTACAGTGCAAACGACAGGCAATTTTAAAGTGTTTTCGGACTTTCCTAACACTTCTAGCATAGAATGTTTTCATTTTTGTGCCGCATCAAAATTCCAAATTTATCAAACTGCTTTTTATATGAGAGATCTCTCTAAATATTTCAATATGAAGTTAAAATCTACTATAAACATCTATTGCAAATGAATCCTTCAAGAGTCAAATTGAACTTAAATTCAAAATATTTATAGGATAAATGATAAAGTCGCTGCAGTAGTAGTGACCATAAAAGTCTATGAAATTCGATATGACTTTTATGCTTGTTTATTTATCTTAATATTACACAGCAGGTTTTCGTCGTGTAAGAAGAGTATAACCTAACAGATATATATATATATATATATATACATATATATTATATATATATTATATATATATATATATATATATATATACATGTTAGCCACATGTATATACACATTGCTTAACCTTGTTATTGAAAGCGAACCAATGGTTGATGATATTGGCTAAATTAAAAGCAAAAAAAACAAGAATATTATAGTTGGGCAAGACCGACCGGTTAGATACTTTACACTACTTGACCTATTGCAGTTATTCACTCGTTTTAGTAACTGCATTACTTTCATGCATATAGGTACCTTTCATGAAAGTCCGCATAATGAAGGATACCATATATGACGTGATCCAAATTTCGGAAACTTAATTTACTTCACAGAAAGTTTATAATATTTTAGTTTCCGTCGTAGAAAACTACAAACTATATACATTCTCTTCATATGAGAGCTTCCTTTTCATGATAATGCTTATACAAGTTAGGGTCTAAAAGATGGATCTATGTGATCCAAGCTCCGTATTGTTAATTTTTTTGGTTATTTTTCTACTATAGACCGGTCAATTTTCATCATAAAATATCAAAAATTAAATCTTTTTCTGAAGGGTTTACTATTAGATCTAGGATCCAAATAATAGACCCATGTGGTTCAAATTTGGTCCCTTTAATTTTTGTGTCAAATTACTATCATGAAAAAATTTTCATCATAAAACATTAACAATTAGTCCTTTTTGGCATACAAAGGTTTACATTTCCTGAGAATCCTTGTATGCGGTGATATCCCAAAAGTAGACCTACTTGGTCCAAATTCGACAAGATGGATTGTTTGGCAATTTATCGACATGAACCAATTTTCACAATGAAATATTGAAAACTAGACTTTCTTGCCATGTTCAGAGAGGTTATACGAGAGGCGGTCCAAAATATTCGCTCCCAACTGAACAAAATTTCTCACAACCAATTTAGAACATCGAAATGTTATTAGTCAGTGGCTTTTGTCAAGAAATTTTGAAAGCTGCTCCTGTTTTTTTTTTTGGAAATGCTCGAAAAAGTTGACCGATCCGAACTATTTTCAACAGCTTTCGTCTTTGGGTTAGAGTACGTCCGCATATTAAATGTTATCAAAATATACGACCTATAGGTTGAACATAAAGTTTATCTGAACAGAACTTTGGACGGACAGAGAAGCTAACATCGATTCAGGTGTTTCTGAATCGACTGGTATAATAAAAGGTGGGTTTATTTTAAGCCCTTATGGGTATTACGTACGTCCAGATAATCTTAATATATCCATCATTACAAGTTGTGTAGGGTATTGAAACTAAATAAAAACGTTTATCAAGGTTGAGACGAAACATATACATTTATTAGGGAAAGTAAATATATAAAGAACACTTAGTCTGTCATTTGTTTCAAAATAGTTTCCAATAGTTCTTGTAATTTTCATAAAATATTTTCTATCCATTTCTATTTGTGCGGATGTATGCAACATAAAGAAGGACTTGAGATAGATTTACCTTTTATTATACCAGAAACTTTTTATCAAACCATCTAGGCTTGTCTGTCCGTCTTTCCCTCTACTTTCCTTGTGGGCAATCTACACGTCGCAAATTTTTATATATTTTGAAATTTACTACACCGACAAGTATGTCCCAAGGTCGAAAGCTATTGAAAATGGCTCGGATCAGACTTTCGGGACTTTTTCGAAGCGTCCCTTATAGTACTTTGTCTTAAAAAGTCATTATGTGAATAGTCATATTAAGCGAAGCAGCGTAGAGGTTTGTTTATACTACAGTCTTTTAAATATTTCTTTATTTTCGCATTTCATCTGAATATATCTGCTCTTGTTTGTTGCGTTTTCACGACTGCAATCCACGGCGATTGACAATCTACATTTAAAGATGGACCGACGTGTATTGTCCACCGTTCCCCTCTGGGTAAGACAAGTAACGTTATTGATTTAGCGTCTGCACGATTTTGGGTTAACTAGAGCCATCATGATATTCCCCGAAGAGTCGTATTCAGCTGTCAGGTCTTCGTCGCTCCCACGCCAACATTCCGTACACAATAAACTCTTTACGCAAGTGCAATAATAATTGGACAACATGACATTCGTGGTTCTCATTCCTCGAACAATAATGTTTTCACATATTCGGCATTTCGCGACATACAGCGACTCTTGCGTTGAGTTTATGCGTTCATCATGACAGTCATCCAAATTTTTCCCCGCCGCTTTTCAATGCCCAAGAACAAATATCGACACACCTAATGTCAAGCAACGAATTATACTACTACCCATCTTCTCTCGTTAATAAGGGAGAGACCTGTGATACGTCTTCGACGTACGTAGTAATTGATTGCTTACTAGAACAAGCGGACGAGCTGCTCCGAGAGAGAGTCGATTGGCGGTGTCTTTAACCCGTCAATATGTACAATCTCATCTGTATTCGAGAACACAGATACAATATCGAAAACGAACTGAACTTCAAATCTATAATGATTTGTAGTATAATCAAGTCCCATCGATTGCTAGCAAATTATTTTATAACTCTATCTATTCAAGGCTATACTTCCCACCGATTCACTCCCATCAACTTTTTTCTGCATTCATCCACTAGATAATAACTTGGACACTCATTTTGTTAAATTTTCGGTTTGATACAAGCACTCACATAAAAGCTCCTGCGCAAAAATGCAAATGAAGTGAAGATAGTTGTTCAGAAAAATTATTCTTTAGCATGAGTTTCTTTCTTTTCTACTTTTCTTTACCGGCTCTGCACACATACTTGTCATTCTACTTGTATATCTTACAATTGTGGCCAAAAACAGATCGTTTCGATGAACTTAATTTGAACGAAACAATTCAGCCCTTAAAACACTGTATCCATGATACGATACACATAGCACAACAAACGAACATTTGTTTACATAAGTTTTTATACCCAGCACTGAAGGATTAAGGGGTATATTCATATTGTTAAAATGTTTGCAACGCGCAAAAGGAAGCATCAGAGACCCCATAAAGTGTGCATATTCTTCATCAGCATCAAATTCAAAATCGATTTAAGTGTGTCCGTCTGTCCGTCTGTGTAATGTCTGTTGTAACCATTCTCCTGGAGGCAAAAATGAACCTATCGACTTGAAATTTGATAGAAATATTGGACGCTCTTGTATGCGGATTTGTGTTGAAAATGGGCAAAATCAGTTGAAGGACAAGCCCATAGCACCACGTAAACTGAAAGGACCTGTTTTTCAAAGGGAATGAAAAATTGGTTTTTTACTCATCACTCATAAACTACAGCATATAGGTGTCCAAAAATTCGAAAGCTGTAGCACCTGTGCAAAAATGTAAAAAATTGACCACGCCTACCCAATATCATATTACAAGCTTCATAAATCCCATAAAGTATATAAATCCTTGGCCAGTTTCACATTTCGAATGCAACTCAACATGTCCGCGTTTTCGTCTGTCCATCTATCTGCCTGCGCAACTTTCTAATACTTGTGATAAACATTTTCCCGTTAGCGAAACTGAAAATATCGCCTACAAATCATTATATGAAAAGTGGTCGAAAAAGTGGTCCGATCCGTGTCATTTTCAATAGTGTATGTCATTGGAACACAAGAAATTTCTCAAAAATTACTCCCTGTAGATTGCGCCTAAAAAAATAAGAAGGACAGGCGGACAGACAAACTTAATATAAGATAGTTCTATCTCAAATCCTTCTTTTCAAGACATAAACTACCAATTTTCAAGGAAAATGATGCTTGAAAACCTCCTTCTGACAAAAAAGTTCTACTATTTTTCTGGAAAAAAAATTCTATTAATCGTGTTTGTACATTTTGGTTGAAAAACTGAAACTGCACGACTTACAAAAAAGACAAGAAGGTGTTTAGATTTTCGCATTTTGATTACTTTAGTATTGTTGTAGCGTTTTCAAGGTTTCCAGAACGAAACTAAATGAACTTAAGATTTCTTTCAAGAGAAAGCTTGTTCCCCAAGCTCAGATAACGTGTTATGAAAATACAGTTGAAGCCTGTAATTTCCTAGAACTTGTTCTAAACTCATGTTATGTAGATCAAGCTTATTTGCAATTTTCATTGCATTATAGCACACAATAGAGCGATTCAACTCTTTGAAAGACATTCTTCAGAAGGGAGAGGAAAAAAAAAAAAATTAAGATTCTCAGCTTTCGTTTTAGCCGAAAACAGAATACACCTTATTATTTATGCGATCACCTAACACATACGCTTCATTTAGGTATTGATTACAAATGCGAAAACGAAGGTAACAAGAAAACATAAAAATGATTACAGAGAAAAACCCAAAAAAACGAAAAAAAAAAAAAAATAATTTCAAGAACTTGTGGTTTTCATAGGAAAACAATCCATACGAGATCAACAACAACGAAGGCAACAACAATCACAAAAAAAAAAACGATCTGTATCATGTGATACGGTCTGAGATCAAATCCGCTCAACACGAGAGCAGAGTGCAAAAAAGCAATAAAAAGCAAGAAAGAAAGAACAACTAACCTTGACAATACAAAGAATTAGCTTGCGGTGGCAATTATCCTTCTTGGTATCCCCAATCATGGCGATGATTAAAATTATTATTATTATTATATAAAATAATAGCAAGGTGATGAGAGATAGGAATTTTGAATTTTTTTTTTGCTTTTCTCCCCTTCGTACTTTACTTCTAAGAACACAAATATTTCCAATGTTATAAGAACGAAAACACTTTAATAAATTAATTATTATTTCTCATTAAACAAATTTCAATCATTTCATAATAATTATAAATAATTATAACAAAAAAAAAAAAAAAAAAATGTTAGCATTTTTTTGCAAAGATTGATTCATAACGTGAAAGTTTTAGCTAAATTAAATTTCTCTCAATTTGATGTCACTTGGCAAAAACAAAAAAAAAAACGAAACGAAAAAAGAAAGAAATGTAAATCACTTTTTAAGAAAATAATTTGTATCACTATCACACCATTGACGACGAGGCGACCACGAATGATCAGCTTCCGCTACTGAAAGCCGTGTATTATTATTATGACTACGCAACTATGGTTGAATAAAAACACTGCAAAACACGACAAACAGTACAAAAGACGCGTCACACACAGTCCGTACACACAAGGCATTAAGGAAAAAAAAAAAATAAGAAAAATAAATAAATAAATAAATAATAAAAAAAAAAACGCTTCTTTACATTTTATACGAAAAGGCAAACCTGGCTTGATTACAATAATATAATGCATACCTACCTACCTACCTACATATGTCAGAGAAATGTGTTTAAAAGAGAAGTAAAAGAATTGAGGATTACACAATAAATACGTATGGAGCGACAACTGAAACTGTAAAATACATTGAACGGAAACAACGAAGAAAGAGAATAAGAAGAAAAAATACATTAAGCTAAACGTTCAGCTAACCATTCGTTCATCATAACACGTATGAAGGCTTCTTTTAAACACCATCCAACTCTTCCAAATAATCGCGAAGACTTGAAGAAAACTATCGTAGTTCTTCTTTTGTTCTTTCCACAACGCACTATTCACAAACTTATTCCAACACCGAACAAATACCGGATAATCTTCTCTCAAGTACTTGAAAAAGAGTTCATTTTATTAAATTGTAAGCGTGTGTCTCTTTACAAGCAACATAAATATTATTCATATTCACCGCTTTTCTCTACCCATCTAAGGCATTGATTACTGATATTGAACTTATACTCAGCATAGACTTTTGTCAAACAGAAATCTGTTTAATAGGTTTGGCGCGTATCCGATTACATAAATTGAACATATTTTAAGCATTTCACGCAATTTCTGTATTTCTGTGTAAATAAATCAGATGCTTGATACCCGATACCCGATAGTACTATTTATTGGCTTAATTATCATAGAAGAGAAACATCAAAAATAAATCTGCGTTTCACACGTGTCACGTTGAGGCGAACAGAAGCCATCTATTTTCATAAAGAGGTAAAGAGACAAGCCGGCCCCAAGCCAACTTTTTAAGGGCAAAGAGCAGGAATTGCTTTTGAATAAATGCTACTGAATCTACATAACACATTATGAGCAGGGACGCATACTCAAGTATTGGTCTAACTAAACCCATGCTTTGCCGTTTGGTAATGTAAGCATCGTTAAGTTCTTTGGACCGAACTAGTTTTACTTAAAGCCAACTCAATGGGCCCATTAAACCGTAATTTCTGATCGAATAGAATCTCCAAATCTATGAGCGAATCATGTTTTCCAATTTCTGTGAATCGATGAAATACTCAGCAGTGAATGAATTCCTTCTTGAAAAAGAGAGCTTTTTGCAATTTTTTAGATTTAATTTCATGAAAATTAATGAACAACGTGTAACCAAATTATCAAAATCTGTTTGTAGCTGATACAAGTGCGATTCCAAGGAAAAGGAAGAAAGCCGCTTAAAATCGTGTTAGCGTACGTTAAAATATTGTGAACATGACAAATGTATAGAATGAATAAAAAGAGCTTCAAGTGGCTGCCGTGAGGAAGACCTGACATCACGTTTCGGTTCATCCGAGGCGATGGAATTAACCACAACCCTGAACGATCTGTTATGAAGATAAAAGCTTATCCACCATCAGATCAGTAATTTGTGGTTGGCTAAGTCAAACACTTGGCTAAAATCAGTGTCGCACGACATCCATGCGAGAGAAAAATGTAACTTTATGGTTGTCAGGGTAGCTTTATCTGAATTTAAAAAACCCAATATTTTCTGTTAACAGGTGAGTAGAGATCATGATTGAATGAAGCGTTTAAAAGCAACGATGTTTTTTGAATCTTTGGCGGGTTTGTATGCAAGAAAGTGCACTGCAACATGTATTGCTTTGCAAAATACGACTTAAGAAAAAACAAACCTTCTTTCGCCTGCTGGCTAGTGAAGTGTGCAAAAGTTCAATAAGATCCATTCATTCTTTTGCTAAGAAAAGCGGATAACGTTGATAGTAGTAGTAGTAGTAGTAGTCGTAGTAGTAGGACCTTCCAAAAGCCTCTCTTTCCAAGACTTTTAATCCGCTTGACTTCTAGGTGCAAACATATTTCTTAAAATTTTAAAACCCATTTAATTCCTTAGATTCCTTATCCTATTTTGTATCATCTTAGTGTAGTCACCAATAGAGATAGCGACAATCCTCTAATTGAAAGTCTACATTATGTACATACAAAAAACTATATTAAAACCGAGTGGATCTTACTACAAAAAAAAACAAACAAATTCGATGCAGTAAGATTTAATTCCAACACGGATTGAACTCGACTACGCTAGGGTGTCTACACAATTGTTTTTTGAGCTTCTCTCTCTCTCTCTCTCTCTCTCTCTCTCTCTCTCTCTCTCTCTCTTCAACGAGGCGTAGATAACACATCACAACAATTATCTCGTGGAATGATATATAGATGCGACTACGAATGCGAACGAATCCATAAATATATTAGATAGCGCCATACCGCTCATTAATTTTCAAAGTACAGTTATTTTAGTTGTTTAACCATTTTGGTTTTTGTAAAAAAAAGCAATTCCAACTTGTAAGCCAATGGTCGACATATAATGAAATTTTGAAAAACTTCACTCAAAGCTTAGTATTATGCAGAAATCGTACGAACATTATCAACCGTCATCCTATGTCATCTGCATGTCATCTTCTGAAATTAGTGCATGATTTGTTTGTGACCTTGAAAATATGACAATGCACTATGGCCATGCACTCACAGGACTTTTCCTGGCCAAAAAATATTATTTGAGTAAATTTTTGAATTTATCATAGATTTTAAATCTTTTATATATAATTTATACAAATATTAAACTTTTGCTTAAACTCGGCTGTAATTTAAATCCATTTCTATAATAATTCATCAAAAATGACTGCTGTTTGTGCACAGAAGCAGTCTGGAACAACAAATTTCTCTCACAAACCGCAAAAACACCACAAATCGAAATAAACATATTTGAAAACTACACACACACACACACACACACTTTAAACTATTTTTGGTTTTCGATCTTATCCTTAACAATCTTAAGCGAAATTTTTAAAGTTTAGGGAAACGAGCCAAATAAAATGAATTGAAAAAATGCAAAACGCTTCTGGGAAAAGTGATTTTACTTTTTTAGAGCATTCACGTTTTGTACATTCCCGTAGCCTAGAATCACCTTTCTTTCTCTTAGTAACTCTTTCTTGGCAAGTTTGGTTGTCTGCTGGATCAACGAACTGAGGTACAACGGCGAACGCAATTGTAGTTACATATGCTGCAAGCAATTTCAACTTTGACGATTTGCTGTACAACGGTAAAGTGTGTCAAAAAATTGACATTTGACAAAGAAAAGTGGACCATAATACAATGATTAGATCATTTGATAATGACTTCACTACAAAATGCAATCGAAGATAAGCTTTGAGATTTCTCACTGCCATCTCCCCAAATCTAATTATGTCATTTAGTCTCTCTTATGTAGCAAAAGAAAAAAGAAAAAGAAAAAAAGAAACAGTTCCCTTCAATTCAATTAAGCCCGCTACTCATACAAAGCCAAATATTTTGATATTTTTACGGATGCTACAATTGAGTTTAACTATTGAATTTTTCAATATAATTTTCGTTCAGTAAGTATGTAAAAAGTAAAAATAACTATGTTATGTTAAATTCAGATTTTTATATCCATCCATAACATGGACGTATACTAGATTGGTCTTTTCATCTTGAATGCTGGGAAACTTCGTGCTTTTTACTCAATGTAAGATTTTGAGGCAAATGAAAGCGTGCATGTCTCTCTGTCCGAAATGCTTATGGACACAGGCATTAATCTACAGAAAGTTTTAAATTTCGAATATTCATGCTATGTGGTCATAGACGAATCTTGAAAATGGATTCAATATACTTGGTAAAGTCAAGAAGTTATCTAAACTCAAATTCAAATTCGATTTGAAAATTAGTTGTAATCATATTTTCAGAATTTTTATCATCTGAAAACAAGACGAATCAATTTGATCTCAAATTATTTCTTATCACTCATCTCATATCGAGCCCATTAAATTTCTTACTTGCGCCATTAGCACACTAAAAGTCATATACGATATGCAATCTCTACCATGCTATTAAATATACATTTTTTTTTTTTTTTTTTTTACGTATAGCAGACGAACTATTGTAGTTTTTATCTTCATCTAGTCGTCTTGAATGAATTAAAAAAAGAAATTTGCTCAAACCCAATAGTGACATTTTGTTTTGGCATAGTTTTGTAGTTATGTTAGTTTGCTTTTTCCATTATATGAAAATCTGCTTACTTAACTATTCTTAAGCAAAAGACCAGAACAACTTTTCATGTCACAGAGGGTTTTTTCTCGGCTAAACGCGTGGAATTCAGTCTGAACGTTTTGTGAACTTTATTCCCTACGTAATGTGAATATCAGATTGACGGCTGTTATTAGTCGTCATCAATAGATGGAAATCTGCTAAAATTTGTAGTTTTGTGCCAAAGAGGGCTTTAGCTTGTTAAGACAAATAATTTACGCCCATTTTTCAGGTGATCTGCGCGATGTAATTTACAACTTGCGACCGCTAAAAGCAATGGATATTTAAATAACTGCAGCTGCCTATAGTCTCTAACTAATCGTTGATTACTACGGCATATATGTCTTATTACAGTCGAACATTTATATGCGAGTATTACAAGACAGGAATAACAAGATTAGTGTACAAGCATCGATCTTATGGTTGTATGTAGTAAAACTTAAGGTCTACATTTTTTGTCGGTCGGATTCGTATGCGTGTTACTTTGCAGCTACCGTACTGTAGTAGAATAAAACTAATCATATAAATTTTAAACGATATCAAAGCCTTCCAAGTTTTAAATGGCACATGCTCGATAATAAAAAGAAAAAAAAAATCGGAACTTTTTCTGCAAACTGCCTGCATATGCATACAATCAGATAATTTATGTAATTGTGGTCATCCGTAAAGAAAGCAAAATATTGATAATGCACGATATGAATATAAATTGAATGAATGAGATCGATCAATATATGAATTTTGGCCTCACAAACAGTTTTTTTGTAGGTAGAAAATCAATTTAGTTACTCATGTTATCCACCATCACAGGCTTTATTCCGAATAAATTTGCGTGGAAATCGTTTGAAAACCTTAGGAAACCCTCTTTAATTACTTCATTACTTATTTACTCATTTATTTATTCATATATGTATATGAAAGTAGTGTCAGCTATAATATAAATTCAACGGCATTAAATAACACTTAAGATTAAAGGCTTAAACTGTGACATTTTAAACTGAAGCAACACAAAAGGTTTTAAAATTGCGACAGTTATGTATGAATAAATAAATAAATAAAAGCGAGAAAAAGAAAAACAAAAAAATACAAAAACAAAAAAAAGACGCATTTATACATTTAACTCAAAAGCACACCCACTACCGATACACGTGCGAAAGCTTTGCAACTAACTATCGCCACATTATTTACTGCAGCGCGGATTTCAAAAGGTTCCAAGTTCTAATTAAGGTACGGAATCGCGCTAGAGTGCTAGAGAGTTTCGATTTTCATAGACGACACTAAGTTAGTTAAAAAAAAAGTTCATAATTGAATTTACATCGACTGAGTTTATATAAAAGAAAAGTTCCTTGAATATTATTATAATAAATTTTATTAAATTATTTAATAAAACTGCCAAAGTCAATGACATGGTTCATCAACTTTACCGCGTAAACAATGTCTAAAATGAACTGATTTTTTTCCACTTAAAGCAAAGATATAAGCGACAGCCTATTTTGCTGCGTCGGCAGTGAGACGAACGCATTCTAACATAAATTCCTTTAAGCAAAATGTAAGAATTTTTTAAGCAGCGGTTCGATTGAAAGAACATGGCAACAATAAGAAGAAGATAACCAAACAAAACAGTCATATTTCATTATGCATGGGTCGTCGAACTGTGTCGACCAACGTTTAATGCCGACCCAATACCGGCAAAGCTTTATATACTTAAGGATTGTTCAGTAGGGAAATTAATGTGTTCGCGGATGTGAATGCTATAGCATCACAATACAATTTCAAGCCAATTATTTCGCATTTAATTTTCCATAAACCCGGGCTTTTTTAATTTTTGTAATTGCCGAGGTATTGATTAACTGAATTTCTCAAGAAAAAAACACTTTCTTATATTTTCTATGATCTAATGTCATAGAATTGTATGACCGCAATGTAATTAAATTTTTTCAATCATATCGGATGAGAAGTGAATAAGCTTCTGAATTAGGGGGGAAGAAGAAGAAGAATTTCATATCATCAGTCTACATTAGAATATAAGATGATTTAATAACGGATGAAAGAACACTAGTTTGAATTTTGCTTTTATGCCGAATTAAAATTTTGGATAAAAAATTAAATGATGACACACTATAAAATTGAGTAGGCATGGATGATATTTTTTCTATTTTCATAGAGGTAGTACAGCATCGCTGTGGTTCATGAGTAATGAATAAAAAACCAATTTTTAATTAGTTTCGAGAAACAGAGATGTCCTCAATTTATGTGGTATTGTAGATGTGTCCCTCGAGTGATTTGGCCCATTTTTAGTGCCAACCTACGTACAAGAACTTCTAATGTTTCTGTCAAATTTGAATCCGATATTTGTATTTTTGCGGCCAGGAGAATGTTTACATTACAGGGACGGACAGACGAACATGCTTAAATCGATCCAGAATTTGATGCTGATCAAGAATATTCATACTATGTGAAATCTCTGAAGCTTCCTTCTGGGCTTTGCAAATATTTCAACAATATATCCCTGAATATATCCCTCTTTTTATTAATGAATTTAATAATGAATTGAACATTGCATGAATTGCTATAAGGATGGCCCTAGACAACAACTTTTTTAACTTCATTGATTCAATTTTTTGCACTCAAATAAATTTGTTCCTTCGGTCAGTTGTGCATCAGTTTAGCAAAAAAGCAAAGCAACGCAAGACATCAGAGAGGAAAATTATTTTGTTGGTTCGTCGGTACGTTTTTGAAATTCTTAAGTTTACAATAATTAAGTCTTAAGGTTAAATCCAAACTTTTGCTTCATTTTCATTAGACGAAATATATCGAATAACTGAATAAATATTTGGTATCGCAAAATCAAACATTTTTTGACCGCCATTTTCGACGTATTTCATCATGGAATTAGGCGACTTTAAATATATTATTATTGTAGGTAGTAGTGGAGATCGTCAATATACTCCTTAAGTTGAATTGTCATTTTTCCAGTTTCACATCGGAAATACGCCAAAGCCCGTAATTGTTTTTAAATGATAATTGCTATCAGAAGCATGAAAACGCTTGAAAAGATTTCAAGAATGAGAAGAGAAACTCCAAATACGATACAAGTTGGTTTTTTTTATATGAAAAACTATTTTCCCGTACATTAATTGATTGCCGTCGTCGACACGTTTAATGCGAAAAGAAAAACATTGATTTTGCCGGTAAATATATATATACATATATGTATGGACATGTAATGGGTGCATACAATTAAAAAAGTTACAAATAAAAAAAAAAAAAAAAAAAAATTTCTAAATGAAAAAACTGTCTATAATGATGACGCACTGACCCAGTTAATCTGCCAAGTGCGCAAATTATTCAAAACTTCAATATTTATGTTTAAAAGAACAGCAACTACGCTAGCAACAACAACAACAACAACAACAACGACAACAACAGTAATGCACTAAATTTACGGAGTGAAATTATGTTTGCTCTAAACCACAAACAAATAACGACTCGTGAATATGAATATGAAACTTACTCTTCATGATGTACATATATATGTGTATATATATATAAGTATTGATATACGCCAGACAGAGTTGGGTGTGTAAAGAGCAGAACAATGTTTAAAAGAATAATATTTAGTTTATTTACTTCTTTTTTCGTCTTTTTTTTTTTTTTTTTTTGATAGTTACGTGGAAAAATAATACCATTTGTTGTGCTTTGTTAGTTTCACTTCCTCAAAATACAATACATATGTGTGTACAATAACCCGCGCCCCAAGCGGCGACCGATGTTGGACAAAGGAAATACAATGTGATATATATACTAAAATAGTATAAATAGCAAAATTTTTAAATCGCATATAACACAAATTTTCGCTCGCTGATGCTCGAAGGGAAAATCTTTATAACGCTTACACAATAACAATAAACATAATTGCAAAACAAAAATTCATCATCATTACTTTTATTATTATAAACGTCCATATGGGAATATATTCATTTACAGCCACGAACATATAACATACGCTACATATCACAAATTTAAACCAAACGTGTAAGAACGTAATAGTCGGACAAGGCCAACAATTAAATACCCTACACCACTTCAGCTAAAACACTTGCTCGCCCATGTTTATAATAATACATCCAAAAATTGCACATTATTTTCATGCCAAGACATACTTTGCATGAAAAGTCTCGTATTGAGGGATGCCAAGCCATTGTGCGACGTAGTCCAAATTTAGCAAAACTAACTTACTTTCCAAAAAATTGTATTTTTCAGTTTCCGTCATAAGGACTTGTTACATTTCTTGGGAATCCTTATATGCGGTGGTATCCAACAAATAGACCCAGGTGGCGCAAATTCACTTAGGCCGAATTCTTTGCCAATTTACTCTCATAAACTAATTTTCACTATGAAGTATTGAATATTAGACTTTTCTACCATATAAAGATTCCGTTTTCGTTTGAATGGTTATATAAAAGGGGATTCAAAAAATTGATCCGGCCGAACCAAATTTGACGAAATACTATTACACAGCGAGCTTTGTCGAGAAATTTTGAAAATCACAATTTTCTCCGATATATGTGGCTATCCAAAATGAGGCGTTATATGTAGAATGGTCGAAACAGTGGACCGATCCAAGCCATTTTCAATAGCGTTCGTCCACGGGTCAAAGCACGTCATTGTACCAAATTTCATCAAAATATCTCAAAAAATTACGGCCTATGACTTGAACACAAATTTACGTGCACAGACATCACATGGACAGACAGGATGCTGATTCCGAATCGATCGGTACAACAAAACGTAGGTTTATTTTAAGCTCTTCTTCGTGTTACATACGTCCGCACAGACTTAATATACCCTTGGTTGACATTGATAAAGCTATTGCCAGCAAAAGCATGCGAAATATATTTAAATCCTTTGAAGAGCGTAAAAGACATTGATGAGGAATATATCGTAGGCCTATCGCTAGATAGGGGCATGCAATTTTCAAACTGATTAATGGAAAGGAACCTCTTCCGTCTTCTGTTCTGCAAGTATTCAAGCGGATTAACCGACAGAAACCTCTTTTGGCAAAACCATGGAAAGCAGACCTAGCAGAAACTCTTCGAAAGCACGGATCACAGATGATAGTTTACCCCAATTCTTTGCAATTGAAAATTCTTACGCTATTTATATGTTCGAAAGTTGTCATTATACGCTACACCACTTGTGATACGAGGTATATTAAGTTTTACGGACATACTAGACCCACATTTTATTATACCGATCGATGCAGAATCATACTGTGAATTAATCTAAGCCTGTCTGTCCATCTGTCCGTCTGATGTTTGTCCCTGTAAATTTGTGTTCAAGCTACAGGTCGCAAGTTTTGAGATAATTTGAAGAAATTTGATAGACTGACTTGTTGTGACTCAAGGACCCAAGGTTATTCAAATTGCTTCGGATCGGTCCATATTTTCGACCACTCCTCAATGCTTCACCATAAAAATTATATCGTAATAGTAATTTAACATAAAAAAATGAACTGTGCCAAATCTGGACCATCTTGGCGTATTTTTTGGATCCTACCCTAAGAAGGATTTTCACGAAATTTAATGCTTTGTAGAGCAGAAAAGTATAAGTTTTAATATATGATGATGGAGATTGACCCACATAGTAATTTTTCTACAAAATTTGGACCATTTACGCCTATTTTTGGATCCTGCCCTAAGTGAGGATTAAACTTGTACTACATTAGGTTGCGTTTTGGGACTGCTTCCCCATAAATACGCATATGAAAAATATGCCTTTCTATGGAACCAAGATATAATTTTTGTGTTCATTATAAGAAATGAAGAATTGTTTTAGATAATGTGATGTAGGGCTTTTAACGATCGGCATTGCCTGACTATAATATTCTTACTTGTTTATATTCAATTATTTTTGAAATTTTTTGTTATTTGAAAAGCTTTACGGGATTTATATGTATTTACCGTAAGTATTTTTTTTTTTTCAGTCTTTTTCTCTATTATTTTAAATAAATATTAAAATAAACTTTTAAAATATTTTTTTTTTTTTTTTGTTATGCATCGCAAGTAAAGATTTGTATTTATTATCGTGATGAAGTGTGGTCTATTTTCGGGTTCGTGGCTGTATACGTAAATCACACATTTGCCATAGATTACCATCGCCGTCACAGAATCAATCACACATCGTCTATTCATACGATACTTCTTCTATTGCAAGGAGCTTTTCATTAGGATTACATAACTTACAACAAACACATCAGTGGTAAATCAAACATAATTTTCTTTGCTTTGCTTTTTTTTTTTTTTTTTTGCTTTTCTAACATAAAAGGAGTGAACACTGGCTGACAAGTACGAAAGTTTTATTTGCCTTAGAGCATATCTCTGATACCAGCACATATGACTAATAGCAAAACTTTTAATTAATTAAGAGCGTGCCAGCTGATCTTTCGGAACGAATGTTCAGATGATTTCCCAAATTTTCGATCGGCATCTATTGTAACTTGTAAGCAATTCAAAGGAATTGAAATTTGATGAAATCATAATTTTTACTTCTTTAACAAATTCATAGTTCGATCGCGTCCATTTTCCGACCAAATTGTTGACTAGCAAGTTGCAGTAAGTTCTCGCTTTCTGCATCAATTTTTATGATTTTGAAAATTTCATTTATTGTTTATGAAAAATTAATGAAGGGACGGGCATTTTTGTCTGAAGCGGTTAAAAATCTCAACCTAAAGTAGAATTGATGTCGTTGATGGGGTCGCTTCCTTCCGAGAAAGGAGCAATAATCAACGTTGTAAAATCGATTCAATCGGCGAACGATTACGTTCCCCTTTTGAGAACAGTTTCACATGACTCTGCTAAATATTTGCATCATGTCTTAGATCAATATCCAGCATAGGACGTAAATTAAAGTTTTTTCTAACCCTTTTGTGGTTATCATCTGTAAATATAAATATACCAAGTTTCGAGTTTGTATCCTAAATCCTAATGAGAAATATTCGATTTTAATATTCTCTAGTATTGGATGAGCGTTGACGATTTTTTATATTTTTGAGCAGATACCGATAAATTTATCTGTTGTAGTGTATGATTGACGCGCAAAGAATTGCAGTTTTCGCTTTTGAAAAAAAAAGTGCTTTGAATTTATATTTTACTGTAGGCGTGTCCTTTGGCCGATTCGGCTTGCATTTACTTCCCCTATTTTTGCCAAATGTCATCTTGGTATTTTAATTTTCAGCGATTGTGAGAACGTTTGTCGGACAAATGCGCAAAGACGGGCAGACATGCCTTGACCGACTCATTCGTTGGATCAAGACTATATACACTTTATAGCATCTCTGAAGGTTTCTTCTGCGTGTTGCTGACGAGAATGAAATTTCGATACTCCAAAATATTAGATGCGCGTGGCCGATTTTTTTGATTTTTTCGTGTTTGCTGAGAGATCACCCATAAGGTATACATGCATGTGTCTGCTGGAGTTGCTAAATAAGCAATAAAAAACATAATATTTTTTTTTTTGCTTTTGAAGCCAGGAGGTTTTTCTGTTCACGGTGTATTGTGGCGGAATCTTTCGACCGTTATTTTTCATTTTCAATACCAATCTACATAACAGTATTTCTAGTCTGTCTGCCAAATTTAAAGCTGCTATCTTAATATTTACAATCGGGAGAATGTATAGCCCACACTCACAGACGGACGGACCGATGGACAAATATACTTAAATCGTTTCAGAATTGAACACTTCTGTAAAATCTCTGAGCTTCCTTCTATGTATAGCAAAAGTTTTAACAAAGTGAAAAAACCTTTGACTGATCTTTGTTGAAAAAATTAAAGCTAAACTCAGATTGCTATCCTAGTCAAGCATATATACACTTTGTTGACATTATAATCGCTGCGATAAAACTTCCAAAGGGTCATTCGCCTTTGGTTGGCGTTGTTTTTAATAAATTAGAAATGGGTTTTTTTGCCTTTTAGCGCTTTATTGCATACACACTGACATCTGCCCATAGGCTTTTCACTTTGTTGCTAACCACAATACACTGTTTGCTATTTATTAAAAGACTGAATGATTTTATGAAAACTGTTTGCTATCAACGAAAGCCTTTTTGTATGGCTCGCCTCGGCAGAAAAATCTATTCGTTCACCAAGTATGTCTATAATATTTGTCATCGAATACGAGATTTCAAAGTCAACGTATTCGCATACATTAACTGTATGAAAACAGGATACCAATACTTTACTTACTTAGGGTATCCGGGATTCGCATTATATTCCTAAATGGTTTAAACTCTCACTTGTTATTGTTAGTATATTGACCTAGATTACTATCGTGTACGTAAGAGAAAAAAAAAAAAAAAAGAAAGAAAAAAGAAGAAAAAAATGGTCATAATTATTTTGCTTTTAACAGAGAATGATTAAACCTCCTCACTTTTGCTGTCAGCCACAATGTTCTATTGTTCGACAATGATTAAATCTTTAAAAATGTGCCTTTTGTTTGCGTATGTCATAGACATGCTCTTCTTATTTTGTCTTTTTTATCATTTTTATTCCATCTGCATGCCAAAAGATTTATATCACAACACTTTATAACATATTAGAGTTTCTAGTACATTGGCCACCATAGGCATTGTTTTTGCTTAGTTTATCTATAAAGGTTGTTGGCCTCTTTCTCGCAATGCCATGCAGTTCTTGTCATTTGTTTAAATGCACTTTTCTGAAAGGATATGGAGACGGAACGATTTCGTTCCGCTATTCAACAGATGAAACGGCATATATATATATATATTGACAAAACTAATTTTATGGTAAGTATTCAAATTATGAAATATCCCAATATGTTAAAAATTATAATACAAGTTTCAAGACTTGAGACGATCGCATATATTTCATGTATTTTCATCAATTTTTATATACTGACTGATCTAGATTTGAGTACAACTTGACTACAACACACTGTTAGGTTCAGTATATTTTGCATTATCTAATATATTATTGAACAATTTAGGCGTTGCTAGGAACGCTTGCAAAAGCATAGCTTTCCAAGCACCTCGCAGCGATCGTTGATATCTCGAAGCACACGTATCAGTGCTTTTGATAATGGCGAAGTGCCATTCTGGCACAATTTTTCCGTTGAATGTTGAGATACTCTTTGGGTAAAATGTTTGCGTAGTACATGCAGTCCCTCCGTAATGGAAGTGCTTTTTATTTACCGTAACATTGCTCTCTTGGATATACACATACAATCGTTCACTTTATAATAAGTTCATCCTTCACTACAATACCGCCAATCTATTTCATGGGAAAGGTTTACCTATTAAGCGACCTTTCGTGACCTTTTGAAAAATTCTTATCTTAGCTCTGCTCAACTGCCAGCGTTTATTCCTATAATGATTAATTTTCGATTGTAAAGAATTTATGCGGAACCGTGGGGACTTATCCTAATTCATTTTTTACGCTAATTCGACGACGGTCACTTGTCGCCCTTCCCAACTGTACATCTCTTAATTGTTGGAGAAGTGCGTTACAAGTTAAGTTCCCCTAACTTTTTTGACTCGGTTCGCCCATTTCCCATGTAAAACGATTTACGAAATTGATTTAATTTTTACGTTCGCTCGTCTCTTATTTTTTGTTCGCAATAGTTGCCTTATTTTAAAACCTCACTGTATTTTTTGGGCGTTTATTTTCAAACCATACGTTTATCGTGAGTGTAAATTCTTTAGTCCGCATTCTTGAGATTATCATGCTTGTAGATGCCTCATCCTTACTACAACAGTGCAAAAATCTTGTTATCGCTTTCTTTTTTTACTTTACTATTTTCTGGTTTGCAAAAACTTAATCTCTATTCTGGCGTCGCCTCCGCATCTGAATACCTGTGTCATTACTCTCTGTAAGAGGAATTTCTTTATCTCATTTTTTCTCCGTATGTTCGTTTATGAAGTTTCCTATATTCATTACGCAAAACTTGCCTATCCCGATGCCGATGCCGATGCCGCACTTGCACAAGCAATTATTGTCTTATTATAAAATTTTCGAAATAAGCTCTAAAGGCGAGCGTTATACATGCGTCATAAAAAGAGACAATGCAGACCTTGTATTAACGTTAAATAAGTTACTCTTTTTAAATATTATGCACTGTATCATCATATCACTATAAAGATTTCGACAAATTATCTTTAAAAGAAAAAGCAAAACATGTATTCGCTTCAAACCGAATATCGGATACCCACCATACGCGTCATCATGTAGATAAGCTATAACAACAAGGTTTTTGCTTCATTGTGGGCATGTTAATAAGCTGATAAGTACATGCTGTAGATCATATATTTTCTAGGTGTTTTCTAATTTGTTTTTTTTTATATTTATGTACGCAGTGAAATGAAAGCAAATGAAGTTTAATGAAATTTCCAAAAGAAAAAAAAAGAAAAAAAGAAAGGAAAAAAGAGAGAGAGAAAAGAACCTTAAATGTACGAACAGACAGACATTTGATTACTCACAATCTTACAAAGCTCATACATATATATATATATTTACCTTATGGAATTTTTGATGTATAATTAATTCCGTGTGTTACAAACGCGATATACAAACTAATATAACTCTTTTGTCAATTGTTAAAGATAAAATAAAAAAAAAATAAAAAAAATAAAGAAAACTTTTGTGGAATTTTTTGTTGCTGCATTATTTAGCAACGTCATGAACCACTTTTAGTTGCCAAGTTATTATTTGATAAACACACACACATACACACATATACATTTATATATAATTATATTGTTTTGTAATGTAGAACATCATGCAATAATAAAAGTTTTAGAAACGTAATGTTGTCTAAAAGTAACAACTTGTTTACAAAACTGACTGCACAAATATTTCATCAGATGATAAAAACAACATAGATTCGGTAGAAGAAGAAAACATTCTCTTTATATATGTAGTAGCACATAATAAAGTGATAATAACAATAATATCAAAGTTTCAATAAATAAAATTGAAAATTCAGCATATGACGCCATTACCGCCATTATGTACACTTTTTAAGCTTTATATATATTTATTAGTCGTTTTTTTTTTTGTTTTGTTTCTCTTTGTTGTTGTTTTTAATTTTGTTTCTCTTTATTACTAATAATAATGTTTATAAAGTAGAAACTTCGCGTTTTTTTTTTTTTATTATTATTATTATTATTATTATTAGTTCATTAATAGAACGGAAATTTGAACTGAAATAAAAGCAAATTCAAGTACATCATGCATATATATGTATATGGAGGCATATATATATATATGTGCACACGTGCACATACCCATAATCATGTATAATAAAGTGCTCACAATAGTTGAATGCTGCTTAATCAACATCATTGAGAAAATGTAAACAATTTATGAACCGAAGAAAAACTTTTTGGGAAAAATGCCAAAATATTTGTGTAAATTAAGAATAATCCAAGCAAAAACAAAAATTAAACATTTCTTTTTAACAATAATACCGTTTCAATCGATTTAATGTTTAATTTAAGCTCTCGTTCACTTTGAAAAGCAACAATGCATTCCAAATACCTAAGAAAATTACATTATGCTGTAGCCGAACACTCACTCGCCACCTTTATTTATTTTAAAAAAAAAAAAAAAAAAAAAAAAAAAAAAAAAAAAAAAAAAAAAAAAAAAAAAAAAAAAAAAAAAAAATGTAGCTGACTTCAATATTGGGTTGAGATATCTGATCTTTTCCGTTTTCCTATAAAACACCACTCAATAAGCTTGGCATGAATGTTGATCGACCCATGTGATTTCCGGATAGTACCCATCTTCAAACGATGCATGTCAAAATTTCTGATAATTATTTTACAAGTGACAGCTGTTTTAGTGACGCTACTTGGATGCGTCTGTCAACAGTGTTGTGTTTCAAGCTGGAGACTTATTGAATGATGTGACGTGTGTGCATGTGTGTGTATATATTTATTAAAGTTGTTGTAACTTATTAGTACTTAAGAGTACTTAGAGTTAATAATTGAACATTCTTCAGCTTTCAAAGAAATAAGTGTCTTCAGCTTATGTTGTAACGTGCTGGAGCAGCCTTTGTCTGATTTGGTGCATTTTCAATACCTATCCACATTCAGAAATTTCGCAATCTTTTTGCTAAAATCTGAAGCCGATATCTTAACTTATTCGACTGAAAGAAAGTTTACCATAGACAGACAGTTTACATGGACAGACAGACATGTCTAAATTAATTTAGAATTCGATACTTGTTAAGAATACATATGCAGTTTATAAAGTCTTTAAAGCTTCCTCCAACAAAGGTCAAACACAATCAACCGCTAAATATCAAAATGCTTACCGAAATGTTCACACTTAGGTCTACATCAGTGCTTGATTCCAAGATTTCTTCAAAATGTGACACACAAGCTTTTACGCTCGAAGGCTAGAGAGCGGAGCTATTGAAAATTTCGCTTCAAGCAAATCATTTTCAGTTCGTAATATAAGGGCGAAAACAAATTCTAATAACTTTCTTTTTTTGGTTAACAAATTACGAAAGAAACCTATTTAAGGAAATTCAGTTACCGTTACGTTTTACTTAAAATAGAAGAACTGATGCAAACTCTAATAATTATTGTTCGCTTGTTACAGTTGTGTCTTCGTTTATTATTTATTACTAGAGCGTATAAAATTTGAGTTTTAATTTTTTGTTATACCCATCATCGAAGCATGAGAGGTATATTCATTTTGTCGAAGTGTTTGCAACGCCCAGAAAGAAGCTTCAGAGATCCCATAAAGTGTATATACATTCTTGATCAGCATCAAATTCTGAATCAATTTAGGCATGTTCGTCTGTCCGTTTGTTGAAGACATCTTTTGGCCGTAAATATGAAGCTATGGTCTTGTAATTTGGCCGGAATATTGGAAGCTCTTGCACGTGGATTGGCACTGGAAATGGGCCAAATCGGTTAAAGGACACTCCTACAGTACTACGTAAAGTGCCGATACCTTTATTTTTCAAAAGGAATAAAAAACCAGTTTTTTGCTCATCACCCATAAACTGCTTTATAAAAATAGAAAAAATCGACCACACCCACTCAATCTTATAGAGTATCATAATTTCATTTTTTTTTTTCAATGCCTTTGTGTAACGCAGAGAAGCAAGGTTCAAAATCCCCATAAAGTATATAAATTCCTGGCCAGTTTCAAATGCTAAATGCACCTAAATATTGTCCTTGTGTCAAAAAACTGCATTGTATCAAATTCAAAAATTGCAACCTGTAGCTTGAACACAAATTTGCAGGGTCAGACATCAGATGGACAGACAGGCTTACATCAATTCAGATTATGATTTTGAATCGATCACTATAATAAAAGGTGGGTCTATCTTAAAATGTTGCTAATATTAATGAAAAAAAAAAAAAATTTCTAATGCAACAGGAATACCTGTATAGTCAGGAATGGCCTTATATTCAACTAAACTAGGCCAGCTGGGATTCAGAATCGCAATTCCTTACTGAAATAGTAAAACATCATGTCTGTAACTATGTAATATATTCGCTTTTAAGGCAACGTACATGTCAGGCTTTAATAATAATAATTAAAAATGTGCTACAGTTTATGATATTAGGTCGAGTCATGAGTAACTTCCGTTTTTTTTTTATCAGACATTTATTTTGTTTTCATTGAATGACAAAATTGTATTAATTTAACAGTTGATTGTGAGATATTCAACCGTTTTGCTATATCTCTTGTCGGTCGGCGTGACTCTTGCTTCAATATTGCCTTTAAAAGGTTGTCGTCAAAGTCGAAACGACGTTCCGTCTTGTAAGGTCGTATCTCCTGAACGGAATTTTACAAACCAATTTCTAACTATCCGATCAATTATCAGTCCTTCACCATATACGCTGCATATTGCTTCAGCCATTGTCTTCTTAGCACCCTTTGACTCTCTATTTCAGAGGTTAAGAAAAGCAGTTGAATGTAACCCACATGCACCACATAAAACAGTTGACAGAAGACTGACTCCTCCTGAATCCTCATCTACATAGTGAAAAGGAAAACTCAGTTGTTTCAGTGACTTACAATGGGTAAATACGAACAATAGATTCTACTTTAGCCGCATCGGAAGTTACTTATGACTCGACCTAATATAATATCAGAAACGTTGAAACAAAGTACTACATATTTATATACGTAGATGGTTGCTGTTATGCTGCATTATTTATATTTTATTATGTTATTGTTTCATTGCGTTATTTACATTTCTTTTTTATTGTTTTATTTTGTTCTCAACTATTAAATTAAGTATTGTAGTGCATCTCGTACATCGGCAACTTGATATCCCCCCATTTATTTTTATCATTTTCTGGGGCATGCTTATGAAATTTAATAAACGAAGAAACAATTAAAAAACGGACACCCTTAAGTCCATATTGTTTGCCAAGAAGATGCTCTGAGATCATAACTCGACTATAAGGGGACTGTTAGCCTGTACTTAGCAAATGGCTGCTTACTTATTGCTTTAATATGTATGTAAATTTGTAAGCCATCTATACATTGCATGCAAGTTAGAGAGGATTTCAATCAAAACATAGTCTTTTGGGGATGTCCCTGCTTTTGTATTAAAATAATTTTGTATTTTTTTTTCGCGGTTCAAGCCAATATGCATATCATTCATCTCAACAATAGGTTTATTGTTGACTGACTGACTGACTGACTGACTGACTGTCTGCTTGTCTGACTGACTAAACGATTATTGCTTCTCATTGTACGTTTACGAGTGACGATGATGATAATGTTATTCTTGTAATAAAACTTGCTATTGTTGTAATTATATATTACTCTGATGGACCAATAAAATCAGTTTATCAACCATAAAATAAAATAAAAATAAATTTTTTTTTTCTACTTCAACTTCATTGTTGTCATGATGCCTTGGGGTATTTCCATGTATGTATGTATGTAGAATGTGAACGAAAGGGCATTAAGGTTAAGAAAGATATTTACCTTCATAAAGTTTATGCAAAATATAATTGAAATTTCAACTGAAAAGAAAAGAAGGAGAGAACTAAGAGATTATAGGGACAATGGATGCCTCTTGAATTAATAAAAGTTATTTTCATTTTTACGCATATATATATATATATATATATATATATATATATATATACATATATATATACATGTTTCTTGCAGCATTGTTAATATTATATGTTTAGTAAGTGTAGATATGATTTAAGCGAGCAGCAGCTGTTTCAGCTGTGTTCTCCATTGATGGATTTTTCAATCAGTTCGTGTTTGATGATAATGGAAATAAAAAGCAATTTGAATTTTAAATTGATTTCTCATTTCCGTCACAGACATATTGGCACAGACACTTTCATTAACACACAGTCCGTATTACATGTTAATTAAAATGAATAAACAAAACATAAAAAAAAACAAAGATAATAATTTAAAAAACTGACCTTTAAAAGCTCTTTTAAACCTAGACTTAAAGTAATATTTGAATACATCAAATAAATAGTCGAGTAAACTTTTAATAAACTTTAGTTGTGGATTGGAATTTCATCTCTCGGTAACGATATTGTGGATAGATATAAAAAGCTGCGTCATTCTGTGTGTATTGGCATAATGAACATAACACAAAATAAAGTAAAGGAAGAAGTAATATTTCTTAAATTCCCTAACACGTACTTCGCATACACTGTTGACGACTCACTTCGAGATGTATATTAGATAAGCGTCGCGATTGTTCTAAATAAGTTTAATAATAATTCCACAGCTTTTCTGTAACGGCCTGCCTATAGACAGGTCTATGTAGATGTTCTTCAGAATTTTTTTCTATTAGGTAGTCCGGAAATTTCTTGCGGTTTCTCCCGACAACAGAGTAAAATAACTTTCTTCAGGTAGCTGCGCAGATAATTAGGGTTAAAGGTATTTATATAATAATGTAGAGCAGGCTTACGTTTATTTTGTATATAATATTCAAAGCGATCGGTCGTGTCATAGTAGTGCGACGTAATTTTTAAAGTGGAAGATCAATGTGAGCACATAATATATATTTTACTTATTGATGGCAAAAAGCGTAAAGGAGCTACGAAGCACATAGAGAAATACGTGCTGTGTATGGAGCTAATGCTGGAGCAGATTAAATTTGCCAAATTTCGTAGTGGAAATTTTTCAGTGAAAGCTTTATCGCGGTCTAGTAAACCAAATAACACAGTTGACGATCAACTAAAGGTTATGATTGAAGCTGATCGACGCATAACGGTTCGTGAGATTGCAGAAAAACTAAGTTCATCCAAAACAACTGTTAGTGATCGCATAAAAAGACTGGGATTTGTAGAAAACCTGGAGATTTGGATTCCATATGATTTAAAAAAGATTCATTCAACACTACACGTTAATACCAAACGATCGCATTTCGGATTCCATACGAAGCTGAACAACGCAATAGTTGATGACCAGAACACAGTGAGCCAGCTCACACAACATCAAAAGGGGAGATCCACGAAAAGAAGGTTGATTGCTGTTAATACGGTAGGATTATGAAGAAATCACTGTACTATGACCTTCTGGGGCGTAACAAAACACTTAATTCTAAAGAATGCTGTGAACAACTAACCCAACTAATTGAGCGCTTGCAGCAGAAGTATTCAGCATTGATTAACCGAAAAAACATTGTTTTTCATCACGACAATGCAAGACCTCATACTTATTTGCTCACGCGCCAAAAGTTATTTGAACTTGGCTGGGGCGTATTACCGCAACCACCGTATAGTCCTGACATTGCACGATCGAATTATCATCTCCTTCGTTTCTTACAAAATCCTTTATCTGGCAATACTTTCAATTCAAAAGATCAGAATTTTTGTGAGGAAATAAAAATTTAACTTTTTTTCCGTTTACCACATTTCTGTACAAGTGCGATACTGCGGCACATATGCATATTTACTACTTTATGAGATATGAAAAAAGTTTCGCTTCTTATGAAGTTAATTTTCTCATTACGGCGACCGTTACTCAGGCAATAGAAGCAAACACATTGTTTTTCAGATGAGTTGAAATTATTTGTGTTGTTCGAACAGTTGGTTTGAGAAAAACTGTTAAATTTACTAATTAACGAATCCTATGACACAGCTAATGAAAATTATTCTTTACTATATTTCATTTAATTATTTCGTAGAGAATTCAATTACCGCTTACCGAGTTATAAGCCAAATATGGGTTCCTTTCGTTTTCTTGATCTTAAACAAAATATGTCGAAATTGAAAGGATAGGTTCATTTGGAATTATTTAATATAATTTAGTTTGAATGTTTATAGCCATCAGTGTATACCCATGAGTGTATATATTCTTGATCGCCATCAAATTCCGCAAATTTGGTGGAAATATTGGACGCAGGTTCGTATTGAAACTGAGCCAAATTGGCCCTACAGTAGCACGTAAACTGACAACAGCTCTAGTCTTTGAAAGGAATAAATAATTGCTCATTAACCATATACTACAGCAAATAGTTCTACAAAAATTTCAACGTATATTCTACGAATGTTGCTGTAGTGTGTCATAGTTTCATTTTTTTCAAAACCCTTATAAGGCAAAGAGCAGGCTTTGAACACCCCATAAAGTATATAAATTCTTGGCCATGCTCAAAATCGGGGGGAAATCAACTATGTCAGTCTCTTAGTCCGTACATTTGTCCGCTGTGCAACTGCGGAGTACCTATGGTACACATTTTTCCGTTATCGAAAATGAAGATATGTCTGAAAGCACCTTTACTATCCGCGTCTTTTGCTCATTGCTCATACACTATACCACATATAAGATATAACTCTCTACAAAATTATTTTATGAGAATATCAAAAAGTAGCCACGCCCATTCAGTATTATGGAATATGCAAATTTATATTTTTCTTTTTTTCAAATTTTTATAGGACGGGTATAAAAGATTCGGTTAGAACCAAATATAATTATGTGTTTTTTTTTTTGGGAAACATAATGCTCGCATACTCGACCTGGGTATAAATAAAATTGTCGAATACTGACAATATGTCGTACAACATATTCATTCTCTTGCACAAATTGTTTAGCCATACCATCTTGTATCGCTTCGAGCAAATTGCTAATCACATTCCACAAACGATCAGTAATTGACAAACCGAAATGTTGACATAGGCTTGATTGTTGCATATTAAAGGGATCCGAAAAGCAAACGAAAATTTCAACATTTAATCGTTTTCAATAATACAAAGCCATTTGAACATTTTTTAGAATCGTCCACAATTATAACATAGAAATATATCCGCCTGAGTGGCCGAGTAAGCAAGAGTCTCGATTAGCAATTCAATGATCGTGGGTTCAAATCCCAAGTGCAGTAGAGTTTTTAATAATAATAATAATAATATTAATAAAAATAAAAGCCGAAAGCCTTAGATGCTAGAACTTTAAGATTTTAGTCTTAGAATTTATTCTCTGGCTAAATTTATAATAATAATAATAATAATAATAATAATAATAATAATATAGAAATAATAAAAAATTATTCGTTATAATCGGCGTTCAAAATTGATTTTAAATTTATTGTGAAAAATTTTTGGAAAACAGTAACAAATATTAATTGAATTGAAATAAAAGTCTCCAATTTTTCGAATACATTGAGATAAACGCACGTAAGTTAAAAGATTTTTATTATAAACTGAAAATTATTTTCATAATTGTTTTGCAAAAAATCATTTTGATAAACCTTGACAACTTCCTGTCCAAGTAAACTTGTTTTTCATAACACTTCTTCCTTGCACCGTCGGTTGGGTGCTGGTATAAATTTTATATTAATAACATATAAATTTTTTGTTACTTTAAAACAGGATTATTTTCACATCCACACACACCCGCACAAGTTTTTATATTCATATATAAATGTGCAAAAACATATACACCGGAAACAATCAAATAATTATGGAAGCAAAATGGGAAGTACATACACACAAGAACTCCATGGGCATTCCTCATTAGCAACAACAATGCATATAACAAAAGCAAAGTTAGCAAGAACTTAACATTTTCTTCCAGCAAGGGTGCTTAGCATATCATGTCGTCCATTTCAAACTTGAAGAATGTTAAAGACGTTCGTAACGAATAGTATAAGTAGAAGGCATTGGAATGTCAGATATAAGCCAGATTGTTACGTACAATTGTATCAATTAATAATTCAATTGAAAAGCAAGTGTAGCAGACAAGACACACTCTTCATCAAGACAACAGTCACGTGTAAGATTTGTCGTTCTGGCCATGCACTTGACGTCAAGTGTCGACGTTCGAGATCAATTGGTGATCGCGCCAAAGTGATTTGCACTATTTCCCATAACTCCAGCTTAATTAACTAACTGAATCATGTGCTATGCTGGTGGTTAAGTAGGTACGGCGTACATAATTTAATTGCATTATACGTTCGTCATTTATCCCTCAAATTCATGTAATTAAAAAAAAAAAAAAAAATTGTCTCTTAAAATGTTTTTTGTTTGTACTAAATTTTAAAATTTAATAAATAAATTCAACTTCTTTTATTACTTCATCATAACAACAACAGCACTTGACAACAAAAACAACGCGATAAATAATACACACAAAAATGGAAAATAAACAACAACGGTAAAGTACAATTACGGGGCATGCAAGGATGTGCTGGCAAAAAAAGTAAATTGAAAATATGCACTCGGCCCTAAGAAATCATTAAAATTCATATAAAGACTGTTAACATGTGTATGCGGGTGTTTTGATGGCATTTGATGCCAGAGAGTATATTTTATTGCTTTATTTATGTTCTTCTGGTTAGCCTACAGCGGAAGTAATTGTAGGAGCATCTACTCTACGAAACAAGAGAAGCAAAAAAATTACAATAGTTCCACCAACTTTGTTTCGCATAGAAAGAAGATCGTGTCAGGGTAGACAGACGTGGACTATTCTTCTTTTACCATTACCATTGTTTTAGTTTACGAGCACTTACAAACAACACTTAAGCGGGAGGATGTGTTCAGCAATAAATGCAATTGCCATGTACACATTGAACAACACATATTTGCAAAGAAAAAAAAACCACTTGCCAATCAACTATATATAAATGTAAGCACATGTATTAAGGTATATATATATAAATATATCTATATATAAATATGCAACGGCGGTATCTCATCATATTTTTTGTACTATATTCAACATTTACTGACTATTGCCGTTGCTTCACGTACACAGTTGAGATTATACAGAAACAAACACTTAAAAAAAGCCATAATCATTAGAATCTTCACTTTTGCATGCATACACACAATAATAAAATGCATTTGAATACAACATTATTTTGCACGTATGCTTTAGTACATTTGACTACATTACGGAACGTTGTTATATTTTGTTTTTTGTTTGTATGAATGTGTTGGAATTTCGGCTAACCGATATGTACCAAACTAACTAAGCATAATCACTTTAGAAATATCCCATAAGATTGTTGAGATTAGAAGTTAGAATCACAAAAACAAACATGAATATCTTGTTAAACGACAAAAACACTTGTTTCAATTTCTACTTTGCATACACCGCACTCTAGGTGCTTATTAAAGTTCAAACAAATAAACACGAGTTTGTCATGATGGTGAATTTTTATAAAGAGTTTTGCAATTACATTTGGCAGATACTTTTTTTATACATTTCATGTGATCTTTAAAATATATTTTTAAAATAATATGTAAAAATCGACTTACAAATTGAATTCCATCCGCTGCGACTTCCGACGCCATTTTGGACGTATACGATTCTGGTTTGATACTTTCTTTTTGATTGTCTCTTTTCATAATCCAAGCAATGATGACAACACAATATTTATCACTTCAATCTAAGTGCTTATCCATAAAAATTAATTTTATCATATATTAAGAATAATAAAAGGTTTGTTTTTAGTTTCTCTTAAGCTACGCTTAAATATTTTTGTATTAAAATGAATTGTAATTTATTTAAACCGTAAATGCGCATAATTCTATCATAAATTACATGATTTAACATTTCAGCGTTTTGAAGAGATGAATTTATTTTTTTATGTGTTGTTATCATTGAAACGTAAGAAAATTACGATATTAACAAATGGAAGTGAGAAACGTGAAATTGAAACTAAATTGGTTTTTTCAATAAACCGCTATACGTAATTCATAATAAAAATCTGGTAACCCATTGTACTTAAGTTTCTTCTTCAATCAACTTAACCTACAAAAATTAACTTTTAAAAATGTTGACCGTGTATTATGTTTTAAACAGTCATTTTTAAAGCTTAGAAGAACGGCGGGCACGGAACATAATCTAATAAATAGAAACAAAAATAAGGTGAATTGTTTTCAATAGGTAAGCCAATTTTATATTTTGCCGCTTATGATCTTATTTTCAAATTAAGTTATAGATGTCTTTTTCTCAACTTGGATTTATATCGTAAGTCACTATTCTGGTTTTCCATTTATCGTTATCCAAATGGTTTCTCCATATTAAATAATCCTTTGTTAAAATACAATGATTCCCCGTTTGCTAACTTCACTTCCCAATATAATTAATTAGCGGAATTGCACGTAAAATAAAGAATAAGAAAATATAACAGCTGAAATTGACCTGAAAGCAGAAAGCAGATAGACAGCGGACATTGCATTTCTGCGAACGAGGGATTACGGAATACAACTAAGAGAAATTAATTTAAGTTGGTTTATAAAAGAAAAATCGGAGTATATTTTAAAATTTTTTGCAGAAAAAATGTGAAGAATAATTATTATTGTTAAGGTATTAAAGCATAATTTAAGATAATAAAGTATTTTAAAAATAAAATTATACCGAATAAGTGAGGAGGAAAAAGTGGTTACACATACAGGTAACAAAAGAAGTTGCAAACAAAGTGGTCGTTAGTTAGTTTTTTGTGTTAATTATTTGAAAAAGTCGGTAGAAGAAGTTACGCAAAAGTTAAAAAGCGACTCGGCAAAAGAAAAAGGGTAAAAAACGAAATAGCAGAGCCAAGTCACAAATACTTGTTAAACAAAGCAAAAGTAAAACAGATCAATTAAGTGCTAAAAACCTGTACTTTTACGTCCGTGTGCGTGTGTGCGAGTTTGGGTGCGTGTGACAAGTGTTTATTTATTTCTAACTGAGTGTCTAACGCACATATAAATGAGTAGTGATACTGCGGTGTCGGCCAATAATGGGCCACGCGTTGTAACCATTTACAAAACAGAAACGGGTTTCGGTTTCAATGTGCGTGGCCAAGTATCTGAAGGCGGCCAGTTGCGTTCTATTAATGGTGAATTATACGCCCCTTTACAGCATGTTAGTGCGGTATTAGAGAACGGTGCCGCCGAAAAAGCGGGCATCAAAAAGGGTGATCGTATTTTGGAAGTGTAAGTTTGAAGCTCTTATAATTAATTAATTGAAAAGAAAAATTAATGCACGTTACTATAATCAACAAATCGGTTAGCGAATTGCCCCTTACGGAAAAGTCATTTCACATACAATTGATTTTCATTTTGTCGTATTTGAGATGCCTTTCCTTTGTTTTGTTGTTATAAGATAAAAGAATGAATGACCTGTTTTTTTGCCCTCCCTGGATATTTGACTCCAAGTGCTTTTGAAATAATATTTCACACGTACGAGAATAGAACTCTGCTGCTCAAGCTGCAATTAGTGGTGTAGTGGAGATGGCAGGTAGCAATAGGGAGACGCGTGTCATAAACATATATGTACGCGAGTATATAATAGCACTGAATAAAAATGCGGCAAATAACATGATAATCAACTAAAGTGTAGTCTTGTCCCAGTTGGGAAACAATAATAATTTAAAAATACAAAACATTTAAGAACATTTATGTTTAACTTCTTTGTGGCCAATACTTATGGGCTTTTTAGTTTGTTAGACCCATTGTAATATTCACCAATGGATTTTTCAGGCTGATTAAAATAAAGTAATTTTGCTTCGCTATCATATATACATCTGTCCGTCCATCAAAACAGAAGAAAATTGGAATTTCTGTTTTAAGAATTCATGATTACCCTAAATCGATCTATCGATCGATCGATTATCAATCGATTTATTATTGCAGATATTGATGAGAAACTTGTCAACAATTTTCATGGCTTAATAAATACTATAGAGTGCTTCACAGTCGAAATTGGTAAAAAGAAAAAAAAAAAAAAACACTCTCGTGTGATATACATGTAACGGGATATAAAAGGTTCGTTTTAAGGCGCGTACGCATTTTTGTTTCATCCTCCTGTTTTTAAGATATATATGATTAAAATATATCCGTAACAAAAAAAAAAATAATGCTTATCTCAATATATTTAATTTTATTGATTTTTACCCCCAAGTCCCCAACTTCTAGTTTATTAGCCTTGTTACCAATTTTTTTCAACGGTAATTAAACCAATCATTAAAAAATTTATCTAACACATTGATTAAGGCACCTCCGATCGATAACACCTTTGAAAATATAAAACTTTTGTTCAGAATAGTTGGTCTTAAAATGATTATTAATTAACCTCATGAGAACTTTTCACACATATTGCTTTCTTTTTGAAAAAGAAAAGGTTTTTCATTTATTACTCCTAAACTAGCACAAATACAACGACAAAAATTTCCCCAGGTAATCTTAATGGAGAAAACACTGCGGGGTATGAAAGTTTCGACCATAGCCGAATATAACTCCTTTACTTTTCTTAATTTCATTTTGTAGACATCTTTCAGCACCTTTTTTTTGTGCCTTTATTCCTACCTATTTTACATATCGCGCACGTGCCCTCTCACTTCTACATTTACGCGAGTGAAATGGAGTACAGCAAAGCAAAGAAAAGGAACACAATGGACGAAGCTAGAGTGCTGTACTTAAAGAAACATTTTTGATGATTTAAATTGTGGTACTAGTGAAGCTTGAAACAGATCAATCTGTGACCAATAATTCGACATGATCGTTGAAAAGTGAATACGATACGATAACCGAAACAATGCAATTTGCAGAAATTTCGAAAAAATTGAATTAAAAATCAATGGTAGAGTAGTTTTTATTAACAGCAAGTTTCGTTTGGAACAATGTGATACCTTCGCCGCCTTTGTCATATTTGTTGTTGATCTTGTTAATTAAAGTACGGTTCAAGCAAGTCATGAACGACATGAACAATTAAGCAGTTTTTGCAAACATAATCACATTTTAGATAAATGGATCAAAGATGGATCAATCATCAGATAAAGAAAATTCGATTCGATGAGACTGGCTGTGGGATAACATTGGTGTTTTTTTTAATCTAAACGGGTCCGCGGACTAAAGTTACATCCGGGCTAATGAAAGAAGTCGTTCGGAAAATGAAAAAATGTTAAAATATGTCCACGCACGAAACGATTGGAATGCGTTGTAGACAAAGACAGATCATGAAATGGACAAACCAGCAAAAAGCTTATTCGCAGGTTGATTGCGAATTTTCAAATTTCCCTCAAACAGATGTGCGGGCTTGCGGAACACTTGCATAGGATCGCAATATATTCTTCACTCTTTGAGCTTCTCGTCGATTATTTACTTTAATATGGCCGTTGTGTAAGATTATTCCGGTATACCGGCCCACCACGAATACCTTGCTAGATTTCCAAAGAATATTTTTAGGTATTATAAGCATTTGAAAAATAGAATTAATCTGTTGTCTTCAATTAATTGAAACAACACAAGCGTGATATAATCGCGTTTCAACAGATGTGATATTACTGCAACAAAATGATTCGATTTCTTTATTTAGTTAATTCGTTGATAGGTAACCTATCTACACCATCGGGTAATTACTATGTATTTCTGTGGGTTGCAAATGCTGGGCAAACACGTGTTGAATCAAACGATTTAATTGTTGGTTTTTTTTTTTTTTCTTATGTACATAAAAATTAAAGACTAAGAAAATTATATTTGGCTGTAACTGAATCCCTTATACCCTCGAGTTTCATCTTAATAAAAGCGAAAAAGAACAAACCACATTTTCACGTTCCATAATATTGGTGGGTGGTTTCAACAGTTATTCCATTACATATACATATGTATGTATGTATGCAACGTTCACAGTTGATAAGTAATGTGATGAAAAGCAATCGCAGGCATGTTGTCAGTTTATGTTACTCTGTACACTTGTCCTTTGCCCCGACTTCAATCCATTTGCGGAATGTTTGGAATCTTTTTGGCAAATTTGAATTAGATATCGTAATTTGGACGGCCGGGAGAATGTCCTGGCATAGGCTTCACACAGCCGGATGGGCAGATAAACTTGCTAAGATCAACCCAGAATTGAATTCTGATTCACAATCCATAAACATTATGGATGCGATGTATTGCAAATGTTTTGACAAAATGAATATATGCTCACCTTTCAGTTGGGGGGCGTAAAAACAGTTCCTCCTTCTTTAAAACTGGAAAAACAATATGCAGAATCTCTACTTTATTTTAGAGTACAATAGCCACTTATACTTTTGAAGGTAATTTTGATACGCTTGACTTCCCTCCTCGCCCGTCGATGCCGATGAAACTGGAATTTAGAAACTGAATTTTTAGTTTATAGTGGTTCGCCGCAGTCCCAAGTCTTCAATAAATTATCCGACTTGACAGTAGATAGTAACTTGAGGGTCTTTCTGACATCAAGATCCGCATTATAGCTTTTAATAATCTCGAATTATCCCATTTTTCGGACTAGAAGATGCATAGAAAATGGTTATGTAGAATATGAACTCAAATACATAGAAAAATGAACTGAAATTTTACGTGTGTCCGATGGTCCGAAGTTAACATTAAAATATTTTTAACATAAATCGTCTCTAAATTTTGATGTTGAGAGTGAAAATGAACTGAATATTGCTAGTACGAGTTATCTTAACAATAAATAAAAATTTTGATTCGAAAGTAACATTAAAATATATTTTTTATAGTCAGAAAAATACAGTAACCCGATTTAAACGCTGTGCTTCTATGAGTTCGGCGATGGTTTCTGTACCAATTTGTCTGAAATATTGATATCATTTTGCCTTACGCCGAATACTGCGTTGAATTTGCGCATCGCGTATCTTTACTATCTCATCAATTAGCTCAACCCACAATAGAATACTAACATGAACTTTTTCGTGACCGTCGGTCCGCTTTAGAATGAATTTTTTGATTTCATAGATCCTCTTCCTAGATCCCAAGTACAAGATGACAAATGATATAAATACATGTAACCGTTTCGACAAATCATTGCCTAGTTTATGTTTCTTCCGCTGGAGGCGCTTTATATGTACTTGCCGTTCAATTTTTAGATTATAAGCCCTTGGATTAGAATGTTTCCTGGCATTGATTTCGTCACAAATAAGTAAAAATCTGAAAACAAATTATTTCATTATATTAATTATTCAATCTGCTGTATAAGAATTGAGATATATATAGAAGTACTTCTATTACTGCTACCATATACTTGCAGAGAGAGAGAGAGATAGAGAGAGAAATAAAGAAATTTCTCATAGAAATTTTAACAATTAATTGGTTTTGCAATAAAATCATCTGGCTGCGATATCATTTGCGGCATGTGGACTATTAAACGATGCATTTTCATCGACCAAAGTACTTTCACTCATTAATATTAATTCTACAAAATCATTCATATGGAAAACTAAACACTGACCAGAGGCTATAAGTAAAAGTTTTCATTCAACTGTATTATCAAAACATTATATTATTAAACTAAATGAACAAGCGGTTATAATAAATACATAAAATATTTTTCTTATTATTTGTAAATATAGAATAATTCCATAGATAGTGAGAGGGGGGTGGGGAGGGGGGTAGTGAGAAAGAACTCGCCATAACAAGTAATAATATTTCGCACATTTCGAACCAACTCAATTAAAATTAATTTCAATTAAATGACCCGTTTGACATACATGAGTTGCTAAAGAACTTGAGCACACATAACAAAAAAAAGAAAAAAGAAAAAACAAAAAAATGGAAAGAGCTCACCTCCCTTACACCCACGACCATCGAACATGTGCACCTTTATTATTGTGACCATTACATACAGTCACTATTGTTTGTATTCGATCTATAAATGTTGATATTAAAACTATATCCTCTTAATTATTGCACTTTTTAATTAATAAACTAATTAGGGATTGTAATAACAAGTTCTTTTTTTTTTTTGTTTTTTTTTTTTCAATTTTTAAGAAAGAAAAATGAAGCGAACACCAGAGAAATTAAGTTTGAAATGAATTCGTTTGTATTCACTCACTAACTTTTACTGCATCAGTTTGTTGATATTCAGCTAAAGTATATGTACCGCTGTCAAATATTTATATGTGCAATGCTTTATTTTGAGTATTAGCTTAAAGAATAATTTTTCTTCTTTTTCTTATTTTTTTCTTTTGCATTGTATTTATGTTTGGTTTGAAAATTACATATTCTCTAGTTTATCTTTTATAACGGGAAAAAAAACACATTGCACATGTACTTCATAGAAAGTAATTATTAGGTAGTCCGGAAATTTTTTCCACCTTTGCTCAACATCAGGTTAAAATAACTTTCCTCAGATACGTAGACACATAGTCAGGGTTAAAGGTATTTATATAATTATGTGGAGCAGGCTTATGTGTATTTTCTATATAACATTCAAAGCGATCGGTCGTGTCATAGTAGTGCGACGTCATTTTTAAAGTGGAAGATCAAAGTGAGCACATCTTGTATACATTTTACTTTTTGATTTCAAAAAGGGTAAAGGAGCTGCCGAAGCACATAGAGAAATAAGTGCTGTGTATGGAGCTAATGCTGAAGCAGAATAAATTTGCCAAATTTCGTAGTGGAAATTTTTCAGTGAAAGCTTTATCGCGGTGTAGTAAACCAAATAACACAGTTGACGATCAACTAAAGGTTATGATTGAAGCTGATCGACGCATGACGGTTCGTGAGATTGCAGAAAAACCAAGTTCATCCAAAACAACTGTTAGTGGGATTTGTAAAAAACCTGAATATTTGGATTCCATATGATTTAAAAAAGATTCATTGAACGATTCGTAAAGGAGTCACTGTACTATGAGCTTCTGGGGCGTAACAAAGCACTTAATTCTAACGAATGTTGTGAAGAACTAACCCAACTAAACGAGCCCTTGCAGCAGAAGTATCCAGTTAACCGAGAAATCACGACAATGCAAGACCTCGTACTTCTTTTCTCACGCGCTAAAAATCATTAGAACTTGGCTGGGGTGTATTACCGCGGCCACCGTATAGTGCTGACGTTGCACGATCAGATTATCATCTCCTGCTTCCTTGCGAAACTTTTTATCTGGCAATACTTTCAATTCGGATATGCGTGAAAAGTTTCAACTTATTATTGAACTAAATGGCTAATATATTTAAATTTAATAAAGTTTGTATTCCTTATAGAAAAAAAAAAGTATTTTATTTCATAGTGAAAACGCGCAAAAAATTTGCGGATTACCTAATATATGTGCAAAAATGAAACTTAATATTAATTCCTATTGTTAAACCATAGTACTATTTAATTAATATGACATTGTTCGGTTTCGCATAGAACGCACCGAGTGGTCATCCAATCTTCTCCCATTCCGACAATATCTGAAATTTAAGTTCAAGTTAAGTTAATGGTTAGACTATGAAAATTTCTAGGTGGAAAGTATTTCATAGACGTTTCCAATTGGGTTGAGATCGGGACTCAGGGCTGGCCACTGCAGTAAGGATATATTGTGTGATTGAAACACTCCTTTGTAAATCGTTTGACATGGATGGGGGCGATGCCTTGTTGGAACGTCCAGTTATCAACATCTAACCCTCCAGTATAGTCTATTAAATTGTTCTCTAACAAGTTTACATATGCTTGCGCGTTCAATTTGCTGAATAAAAGGCAAAGCGTGCTTCAAATGTAGCCAATACTATAAAAGATCCACCTCCATGGTTGCGCTTGTAGCCCGCTAGTCGCAGATGTCGTACGTCCTTGCAATAATTATGACGACGAACAGGTTCGCCCAAATGAAACTATTTCAAGAGATCCATCACTATGGTTGCGCTTGTAGTCCGCTAGTCGAGGATGTTGTACGTCCTTGCACTATTTATGGCAACCATCAGGTGCATCCAAATTAACTATTTCGTCTCACTAAACATAATGAATTCGCACTTTTCCACCCAAAATTTTAGTGGCGCTGGATTAAGTGTGACTTGACAATGTAGCAGGATGTTGCTGCATGCGCTGCCTCGCTACATTTTAGGTCTGATTCTACCTTTATTTGCTTGAAAATCATGATTCCTCTGGTGTCTGATCTAATAATGGTTGGGATGCGTTCGCTGCTCTTAATGAAACCACAGTTTGAGACTGTAGTGCCAAAATATCATATCTCGCTATCTCGCCTGTTTTCTTACCACTCAGTCTCATTCCTTCAATTTTCATGCACTCCTCATCCAAAAGCTCACCTCAATGCGCCTTTTCAATATTAGAAACAAATCTACGAATACAATTTTTCTTTAACATATATATAGAAAATGCCTCGCTTATATATATATCTGCGAGAAGATGTTTTTTATAATACACACAAAATAAATATTACAATGTTCGCTATTCATTAGGAAAAACTTGGATGAAGATATACATATATATATATATATATATAATGATTTTTTATTGAAAAACAAGCTTACTCCGATAATCGCAGGTAAAGACGAACGAAAAAGGAAGTACTTGATAAGTGGATCTCACTTTATCAACAGTTATCTATAGCTAATCTGATCATGCATACATCAGTGTAAAGCGAAAAAGTACGGGGAAGCAATTATTCAAAAACTCGACCCGAACAGTATTTTACTGCAAGTAAATATTTTTTGTATTTCCAGTGTCGTAAGCTAATATGTTAAGAACCAGGACCAGGACCAGGACCAGGACTTTTCCGAGTAAATTAATCGCTTTACACCAAATTGTCTTAAGTTCCTTTTTGTCAATTTTATCTGTTTATGAATTTATCGACAATGCTGAATACTGCGGAAAAGGCTTGCAATAGTGGGCGATACTCTATTAAAAACACGATCATATGATTGATACAAATCATGGAAGGAATGCGCAGGGATTTACTTCAATTGTTGTGTCGGCCGGCCACCAAATTCAAATCCATCCAAATATCAACAAAATCGATACGTTAAGGTAGAAAGTTCGTCTTTAAGGAAAATAATATGAAATTTGGAATGATGTTAATTAAGAACTGTTTTGTTGGCCTTTTGTTGATGGAGATGGATGGTACACACATCTTACTTAAACTTAAATTTTTTTAAAGAAGAGAAAGTTTCAAACCGGAAATTTAACTAATACCTCCCGACTGCATTCGATGGATATGAATGAGTCTTAGTGACTTTCGACTTTTCTTGAAACTCGATTGATTTCGGTTCAAATGGAAATTGAAAAAGAGCGTTTAAGATGAATTGTCCTTTAATTACCATACCACAAATGTTGGAGTTACATTGGAGATCGCTTCAAAGAAAATTTAAAACTTATTAATTATTATAATTTTTTTAATTATTATAATTAATTTAACTAACGAAATAAATTCGAAGATTGAAGTCTTAAAGCAGAAGCGGCTGAAGCTGTCGGCTTTATTGGAAATCCTACCACACATGGGATTTGAACCCACGACAATGGAGTTGTTAGTCCTTAGCCCATTCGACCAATCAGGCGGATAATTAAAAAGAACTTGCAACGTTTTTTCAATATATTAATCCGATATTTGATTGGAAGCGATGAAGCGATGAAAATTAATTGTTATTGAAAATATTTGGAGCAACATATCCAACCAACTTCGCGTAGACAATTGTGAAAACTGAAGTGAATATGTTTCCCCTTAACTTTATTAATATTAAATATACGGATTTTTTTGGAAGCATACACGGAACGTAAACGAACTGTATTGGAACTTCATCTGACCGTTTCCTTAACAATAACTGGTAGAGCCGGAAAACGTTCGTGGAGACTTTTGAACTGAACGATTGTGAAAAGACTTTTTCGCACGGTTTAGTGGTCACAATTACATCGAAGTCTTAAGAAAATATTCTCTGTTCACTATGCTTTTGTTTCTCATTCTCAGAGTAACATTATCAAGGGCAGATATCACGATAAAATCTCAAATATCCTCTAAGCACAACGATGTCAACTGCTTGGTAACCCGAAGCACTTATTTATACAGTTGTTAACAGAAATCACATAATCCACGTTGTATAGTGAGTGTCTGTTGAAGAAGTGTTAACCACTAAAGACTGGCAATTACTTCTTTTGTCAATTAATAATTAGAGTAAAATGTCTAAATATTAGGTTGGCAATTAAGTAATTGCCGATTTCAGTTATAGATGTCTCTCACTTCCATTTTTATGATATCCGTAAATGTTATGATCATCTTCTTCTTATGTATGTTAGGTGTCATTCTTAGCTAACTTTACAAGTTCATTGCGCAGACATTTTCTTAAAGTCTTTTTTTTTTTTTTACCTCAATAATAATATGGAGTGCCAAAGAGAAAGGTTTTAGTCATATTTTGCTTTATTATTTCCGTAAAGGAAAGCACGCACTGCAAGCCGCCAAAAAATTACGTGATGTGCATAGTAATGAAGACCTTAAAAAGAGTCAATACCGAAATTGGTTTGAAAAATTCCGTTGTAGAGATTTTTCTCTTAAAGATGGCCAACGTTCAGGTCGACCGGTTGAGCTCAATAAGATTGAAATCAAAACCATCACCGAAGCGGATCGTCATGTAACTACACGGAAGATTGCAGAGAAGCTAAATGTTTCACATACAGCCACTGACAAGCATTTCAAACGTGCCGGTCTCGTTAAGAAGCTACATATTTGGGCTTCGTACGATTTGAAAGAAATTCGTGTGACAAAGTGCATCTGCGCTTGCGAATTATTGCTTAAACGCAATGAATTCGATCCGTTTTTAAAATGGATCATCCCTGGGGACGAAAAGTGGATTGTGTACAACACGATCTTGGTGCACGCCTAATGAATCATCGCAAGCTACTTCAAAGATTTTGCTGTCAATTTGATGGAATTGGAAAGGTCCGGTGTATTTGGAACTGCTTCCAAGGAACCAAACCATTAATTCGGAGGTCTACTATCGGCAATTGGGTCGGTCAGTCGTAAAGGTGTCATTTTCCACTAGGACAATGATAGGCTGCACACGTCTTTGGCCACTCGAATTTTTGGAAATTGATGGATATTGGTTGAGAATTGATGTTACATCCGCCATATAGCCCTCATCTCGTGCCATCGGATTACTAGTTATTTCGATCCCTGGACAACTTTCAATGATGATGACTCTGTAAAATCTCACTTAACTCAGTTTTTGGCTGAAAAGGATTAGACTTCTATGGGCGTGGAATTTTCAAGTTGTCAGAGAGATGGCAAAATGTCATCGAACAAAATGGAAAATACATTTTAAACTAAACTTCATTCCAAGTAAAAAAAATCTTTTATTTCATTGAAAAAATTGGCAATTACTTAGTTGCCAACCCAATATATAAGTTCGAAAATTGAATTAGACTATAACCGAATATGTTATGCCTACCACTTTTAATAAAAAAAAAAAAAAAAGGAAATTTTAATTTACTATCAGGTGGTATGGCTGACTTTTTCCATTTTTGTATAGATACTGTAGGGGAAATTTCAACGAAATTCTTGAACAATGAGCGAACAAGCCAGCGATTTGGCTTTTCAAAGCGAAGGTGTACTCATATTCTGTTGCACGATGGGCGTGTCCTGTAAACGTACGTGCAAAAGCTTCCAATATTTTTACCAAATTTGAATCCGATAGATGGCTACGCCAATATCGATTCATATTTTGACATACTTCAAGACATAGTTTATAGACTTTTTGGATTCTTCGAATCTTTCCACTACGCATTGCAATGGATATAATATATAAAAGACATCTTTATACCCATCAGCATAAAAGAAGAGATTATTGTCAATTAGTCGTTCCCTTTTAAACGATCAGAGGCAAATATTCCTACATGCAATTTTAATAAGCGTGTGTCGGTTAAGTTATGCCCGTTCGTTTCTCTACTGTTGCAACAGAATCAAGTTGAACGATGTAACTGATCAGTCAACAAGTACGCCTGCATTGAGCAAAAAAAATGCAATTTACAATCTTAAGGAGATCTTCATAAAAATATTTCGCAAAGCCATCCAATACATCCAGAAGTGTTACCTTTCGTAAGAAGGATTATATGGTAAAATTCAAAAAATTGGTTTATTCGATTCTCATGTTTCACATCAATCTAATATGCCGACACATTATCGCTCAGTCCTTTATCTGGAGAAATTTTGAAAGTTGCAAATTTCTTTCATTTAACACATTTTCAAAATAAAATGTTATATGTGAGGAGTCACTGCAACCATAACCCAATCCAAACTGCAAAACGCATGCACAGACATTAGATCGACAGTCATGCTCAGATCGATTCAGAAAGTGAGTGTAAATCGATCGATATAAAAAAAGTGGCGGCTAATTTAAGTCCTTTTGGGTGTTACACATGTCCGTAGAAACTTTGAATGCAAAGTACGACAAGAGTGGTTTGGGCTATAACGAGGGGTCTATCAAGATAAAATCTTTTCTTCGTATATGACGTGAAAATGAGATAAAACATACAAACAATAGCCTAAATAAGATATTGAATCGATTTCGCTAAAAAGTTTCCCTAAGAAGCCTAAGAGAACTTTTAAGAATGTTCGGGCGAGGACGTGACACGCACACAAAAATCGCAATATTCATTGATTTTTATATTTTCCCCTTTCAAGTGGACTTCTCAAGAATTATTGGTGTTTTTTTTTTTTTTTTTAAGAATAATGCAAAGGGGCAAGTATTTGTACCTTCATTGGAGGTTTCTATATATAGAAAGAAATAATTAGATGGAGCAAATGTCAATAAACAATTAGCAGAGAAACGCATAGCGATTTCCGGAGATCTAGATTAGTGGGATTATTATTTTGTGTAATTAAAACAATCAGGTTTTTGTATCTACCATAGAATGATACTACGATTTATTAAACTTTAGAAATTAGATAAAAGATATAATTGCTTAAACAATTTATTTACGTCTGTCTGCCTTTATGCTTTCCCACTATAAATATTGTTTTTAATTTGTACAATTACTTGCAAAGTGTGACATGAGAGAGCATGTACGGTGTATGGGGCATAAGACACAACATACGGTTACCATTTCGACTAAATGGATCTTCGCCACATCTGGTAAACAAATGTAGTACACAAGGTAAAGGACGCCTTTGAACAGATTTGGGCCAAGTTCGAATGAATGTTTGATGTTCTTCGCAATGGTACAATGGTGAACGTTAAGTTGCTTTGCAATTTCAAAAAATTTAATTGTGGATGACTCGTACACAAAATCCCCTTATTGTCCAGATGGTGTCCAGATGGTGTCCAGATGGTTACTGATGAAGGATAGTAAAATTAGTTGTCTTATATTCCATGCGAGGTACGACCCTACATTATGGACCTTCTCAGCTTGCCTTGACCTCAAAGGCAAAATTACCTACAGTTAGGAGAATACGGCCGAAGTTTCTCGACCAAACTTATTACAATGTCTTGGAAAGAAAAAAAAAAAAAAAAGTAAAAACAATTTAATCCAAAGACTTTCATGCATGCATAGATCATTCTATGCTTGTAAAACATTTCGAAGAGTTTGCAAATTTTCGCGTTTTTGTAAATGCTTTTCTAAGAAATGTGTAAAGGGTATCCACTATTCTACTAAAACATGATAAAACTTTTTCATTTTTGTTTCTTTCTTTACATTTTTTGTGTATGTTTTGTTTTTAATTTCTTGCTTTCTAATCGCACACAAAAATATATTTGTGGCGCATGCATGTCTCTCACGTTTTGGTATCCCCTTACCATCGCCCCACTGCATACAAACAATAATAAACGGGCGGATTTTAACCAACAATTTGAAAATTAAATTATAAACCAAATAAATGAAATTATAACGACGTATGTTCGCATATTTATTTAGCTTTGCTATATTGTGGTTAATATAAAGCTTTTTCACATTTATACATATACATATGTGTGTGCGTGTATATTTAAATCTATCTTTTTTCTTTTTTTTTTTTTTTTTGAAAGCGGTATCTATTTATGCCTTTATGCGCACCGATTACCTAAAATCATTATACAGAACTAATGTCGGCTCTGTTGCTAACTATGTATGTTCTAATTTAATTATGTCATATCTTTGATATTTTTCATCTCTTTCTGTCCTTTAAGGTTTAACTGTAACATTTATTTATTTTGTTTTTTTATTGAGTTTTGCAAATTTTTTTATATTATCTTTAAATTTGCATAAAAATTTCTTTTTAAATGACTGCTGCTGAGGTTATCATGAAATTTATTCATCATTTGTTTTAACTTATTTTGGTGAAGTTTTTGTTCTTTTTTTTTTTTTTTCTATCTTTAAGGCATCTTTCGGCGTTGTTGGAAGTAAGGTCAGTTATGTATTGATTTTCAAGTTTAGCAAATAGTTCTCGTTAAGCGACGGCAAGCTTATATGATGCTTGTGTGTATGTCCCACAAAAAGTTAATTTTGGGCATTAAAGAATCTTTACGGTCGATAAAAGTAAACCTTCGATAATCATTTGATCGCGTTATATGTGCGGGCAGCTCAAAAATGAACGATTAACGGCAGGAAAATATTGGTGAGAAGAGCAAATTTATTTCGTTTCGTACTACTGCAGTTTCGTCAAAATTGAAAGCTTGATTGTTCATTCTTTTGAAAATCGTATTAATCTTAACGTTAATGGTCTTTTCTCTTCCCCTGACGGAAGTTTCTTAACGTAAAGTTGTTGTGAAAATGCAGAATAACTAGGACTTTGGTTAAAGCAGTCAGTGCACTGCAGTGAGAAACTGATACAGTACAGTTACCTGTCATCTGATTAACATCCCATGTAATGTAGAATCACGTATGAATTCAATGAACGAAACGTAAAAAACATAGAAGTTATTGTATCGTAAAGGTATTATCTCTTTCGTTACAATTACCGAAAACAACCAATCGATTCCGAAACCTTCGGGTGCATTGTAGAAAATGATCTCCTATCAAACCAATTAATGCCGGATGTTGTATAGAGGATGTTGCGATAACAGGTGTCAGGTTTAAATTGTGTGCTACCTTTTAACTGTCACTGCCATAATAATGTTGCCATTCGCATGACATTTGACAAGTAAAAGCAAGAAGAAGATTTTTGAAGATACAGTCGCTTTATGTTCACTGATTGGATGCTGGAAATACGTGAGCCAAATTATTCCGGCTGATGATTACAAGCATTTGGGGCCGAATAATCTCTGCTAATGAAACGAATGAAAGTTTGTTATAACTCGTGGCGTGGTGGTGACAGTGCTAGTGGTATACTTGTGTCATATCAAGTCGGCAGTTGCAATGAATGGTTTACAATACCGAACGATTTTAACAAACTTTTTTTGGCCCTGTGAACGACATCGATTTTCAGGAAAACGTCGCAAATTTCCATAAAGATTATGACCTCTTTGCTACGTGGAAAACTATATAATGATATCACTTGTTGAGAAAAGTCTACGCAAGAAATCTGAAATATTATTATGTAGAGATGCTTCTTCCAGTTTTATGGACAGACTTCCGATCGCATCCCTTTCTTTCTCTTCCCTCTCAGCCAATCATTTGCTTATAATGAACTCTTGGAAAACTTGTCATCAATATTGAATTTTAATTCTGCTACTCTTCTTAATCCTATCACTCCTGTTAATCTTTTCATCAATCGTCAGCTGCATATGATGCTTTAACTTTATTAAACTGACAAGTCAAGCATCGCAAACTTGTATTTCCTTACAACATTTTAAGGAATTGCGTTTTCTGCTCAATCAGATACATAAAGATTTTCAAGTGCATTTTATCAAATCTGTGGTTTTTCTTAATAGATCTAAAATACATTTGCTGTGGGACGTAAACTTTCATGATTAAAATCAAAACTTAATTTAAAGTAAATCTTTTTTTTATGCATATCGACTGCTTGCTCTGTCACAGATAAACAATATTATCCCGATATAGCGGAAGAGAGCCATTCTAACCTAATTTATGTACAATTAAATTAGCGTTTAATTAGTGGACAAAATCTCATCAATTTTTCGAAGTTTTTTTTAAAGAAAGAATTTAACTCTGAAATCTGATAAGTTCAGTTTTTTTGGCAATCGTAGCTTGATCAAAATGCTTTTCCACATGCTATGAAGGAAAATATGTTGCGTGCATGCATTTTGTTAGACTGTTTGCAATACGTAGAAGGTAGCTTCGGAGACTCTACAAGATAAACGTATAATTTCGATCTGTGTTAAACTCTAAATGAATGTTGGTAAGCGTTTTCATGCGCGTGGCTGTCTTACGTACGTAGGTGGCAAAAATGAAGATATCCGCTTTAAATGTGTTAAAAACATTCAAAACCCTTGTTCGCCAATGGCCCAAAAGTGCGCCGACGTATATCTATACAGCAGTATAAAGTCAGAACACCTCCGTTTAAAGAAAAAAAAAAATTGAACCTTTTGCCGATAAACTAGAGCAGTTGTAACGTTAAAGATGCCCCCATTGTATGTTCAATAGGCGATCTTATTGGACCTATGCTCAGCCTATTCAATACAATAGATTGTCGAGTTTTCTTTGTTTCCCTATTTTTTTAATTTATATTTATTATTTTTTTTAATTAATTTAGCCAGCGCATGATAAATTCTAAGACTAAAGTCTTAAGGCACTAGCATCTAAGGCTTAATTTTTATTTTGTGTTTTTTCTAACATAAATATTGTCGATACGAAAGATTCAAATTTCCGCTCCTCGATACGGTTCGTATCACTAGATCGTGTATATTGAAAAGAAAATGCGCTTCAAAGTTTTATTATGTTCCTAAATGTAGGATTGTTTACAATTTATTATTTATTTTATTATTATTATTATTATTTATTTTGTTTTTAACGATACTTTTTGACTGCTCAACACAACTTTTATTATTCTTCACTTGAATGTTCTCTTACGACTCAAATGTTCTCGTACGACTCAATGTTATCGTATGACTCGATGTTCAGTTCCGACTGAACTGCCTTCCGCAAATAGTCTACTTATATACATTTTTACAAGGGTGTGAAGTTATATTTAAATATAACTGCTGTGCTAGTTTCATTTTTTCGCAGGGCGTGGTTTGCCCACAGCAGCTAAGCAAAATTCGCTTTATTAACCTCATTTATGACATAGTGTTACAATACTGACTTTTCAAATATTAATTAATTTACATAACTACATGTTTTGTTTATTATATTTTGTAAAAAAATTTTCCAAAAGTTTTATTTCAACTGAATTTTGACTTAAATCCCTTCGAGATTTCGTTTTATAGAATTCTGTTAAGGCCTTAACAGAGCTTTGTAAAGAAATTTTGGTTTGTGTCTTTGCTAGTTATATTTAAATATAACTTCACACCCTTCATTTTTACAAGCATGTTATGATCATCTAACCCCATGGCTTAATTTTTTTAATCCGTTAACCTGCTTTTCTGCTAATCGTTTTGCTCGGCCGGCAGCTGTATAACGCGCGGCGCATGTGCACCTGGATTTTTCCCTGACTGTTTTCCTGTTAATCTCTTTCGTCGGCCGGCAGCTGCATGAGGTGCCGCGAATATGGACTAAGGAATTTATTACTTACGAAAATCGATTAGTTAGCATTAACTGGATTTGGGATTTTCGTAACAATAATTATACCCTACGCAACATATTATGTTAAGTTTGTGCAAATAGATTAGAGCGAGAGAGACACCTTTTATTATACCGCTCGATTCAGAGGGTGAATCTGATTCTTGTCTGTCCGTCTGTCTGTCTTGTGGTTCGAATTGGAACACTCTTATGACCATTTCCCATATAACGCCATATTTTGAAAAGTCTTTGTCTAAATAAGCGTATTAAGGGAAGTGGTTTAGGATATTTAATGGATTACGGTGGCCCATCATAATACTTTTACGTGCTCTCTTTACTTGTACTATTTTATGAAAATTTATCGTTCTCGCTATATTTTTAAAACTATCCACAGTACAGTATGATTGCACACTGCTCTTTCTCCACACTGCCAAAAGATAACATGATGAAGCGTTCATTTCATTAGGTTCTGAATAATGGAGAAATCAGTTTCGTAATGTGAAGAAATGCTGAAAATAACGAATTGCTTGTAAAATATATAATAGACAAGAACAACGTGTAAAGGTGTAAAAAATGTATAAGAGTAAGAATGATGCCTCTTATTACTCGACTATGTTGTATAGTGCAAACAGTATTCAACGATTTAGAAATTGCGCCTCACGGAGCGGAACTTGCTGCATATGCCAGAAAATGAAAGATTCCTTATTCAATTTCGCTAATTCCCAAGGGAATTAATATTGGTCTTGCAAAGAAACATAAATAATTGGAACTTGGAGTATATCTATCATTTGGAAATGAAAGCCCACAAGCTTGGCCATCTATTATTTACGGCTGTAAAAAGATTTCGAAAAGTTCGCATCAGAAAGTCGAAAACTTGATTTCAGATTCGGGATCAACGGCATTAAACGAAGAGTTTTCTACGAGCCCTCAGTCTGGCGGCTAATATTACAAACCAAAAAGTCAATGGTGTTACAGTACCACTATTACATTAAATTTCGAGGACATCTAAGCGTGAAAGACGCTTGATAACGAATAAAGCTTTTATGAATCGCAAGAATTGCGGGTATTCGTTATAACACTGTACTGTTATTGTTACTGACCTTTGTTTTGCATTTTTCTTCTATATTTGATCGCTATACGCTAGATGTTAAACTAAGATAGCTCCAAAGTAGTTTGAAACCCGTGCGAAGCCACGTACGTAGGCAACTAAGTCGTGAATATTTAAGCGGATTGGCATTTCCATTCGTAATGTAGCTGAGTGTCGTACGGTCGTCTTATACAATCCTGGGACAATTGTCATCATGCCAGAAGAGCATTAGGCAGATGATGACAAGATATCACATCCTTGTACCCATATTCGATTAACTTTATGCAAAATAATTTTACAATCGTCTTACTGTTCAACTAAGCGAGATAAACCAAATGCACTACGAATTAGTGGCTTAATTGTATGCTCGTAATTAGGCTTCCATGCAACCAGACTGCCAACCGCTTGTCATTGCCGGACAATTACTAAGGAAGAAAAGGAAGATTTCACGCTACTTTTATTTGTTTAACATCATTGTTTTGGCTGAGGTGCTTAAGTCCGCTTGAGTTAATATCTGAACATGAGTTTGCAAAGTAATTCACTCGTAACACCTGTGACTTGGCAAGTACCTGCTGCTAATAAAAAATATCTTGTATGAAGAAATCTCTATGCCCTCCACTAAATGCGTTCATAAAGGGAGACATTTATTAGAGAGAAAATTTATGTTATGTTTTTCGAATACCTCTCAAGCAACAAAACTTAATACAAACGAATGATAGTTCTTTTTACAAAACTCCAGAATTCCTTTAATTATAAGAAAGTGGAATTTTTTTGTATCCAATAATAGAATATAATGGGAATGCGGCTTGGATCACTCAATAAAGTCATTGGATGATATAGAGATTTAAAGCGACCATTAACGAATTCATATGATTTGTAGATAGTATCCGACTGCTCGTTTACAAATTACAGTTGCGCTACACATGAAGTCCAGAAGAGAGGTAGCGACACCACAGTTGTAAACTATCGGTCGGAAAGTCATCAAATTTTTACACACTTTGACGCTTGATGCTACCTAAAGATCATATCGATTGCTCAGCAGTGGTGATATTTGTACATCAACCTGCGATATTATTGAAGGATGTGTTGTGAATAAAAAAAATGTCTTTATCTACTCTACCGGGTCTAGACGAGAAAAGAATATGTATGTAAGTCTCTCTTGGACGCAAGGAAAGGGTATCCACTGATTTGTAAAAACTTTAATTGTAAATGTAAGAAACTAATACATGCACTCCTACATATAAATGACCAGAGATAGATAGATAGCCAAGAGGAGTAAAACTTCAAGTTTTTCCAACAAATGTTTAAATAAACAGATAAAAATTCGCAAGCATACCATGGTACCAATAGAAAATCGCTGTTTTTTTTTTCGAAAAGTGTATGTTGTAGGTTTAATGCCACAAACAAAAATCAATACATTCTTTTATTTACGTCATTATTACATAAATCAAAATTTCGTTTATTATAAAAATCGTAATGAAAAACTTATCTAAAGTATTTATTTATTTCTTTTTATTTATTTATTTATTTTTTTTTTTTTTTGGCAAAATAACGTAAACAACTAGGTCACGCGATACTATGTACATATACGTATGTGTACATATACATTTATAATACTCCACGGTAAGGAATCCTTAATGTTATGTATTCAATAAAAGACTTCAAAGGATTCGAGCTCAATACAACAAAAAATTTACTCAAGGGGAGGGCATTCAACTTGTGAGAAGAAGTTTTTCACATCCACAGCAAAATATCGGACATACATGAATTTTCTCTTAGTATTGCTAACATCGAAAACGGCACAGAGAAGGTCATCATAGAAACTATATGTGTTATCGATCATCGGGAGAGTTTGAATGAAGAGTCGTTATAATTAACATTCTGCTTGGATGGACATACCTTTTGACCGTTAAAACGGAAGAAATTTCGATCATTTTTAAATTTGCCCGTCGACAAATATCGATCATTTCAAAATCAAAAATACATTTTCCTTACATTTTGAACAAACTTTTTGAAATCAATATACGACATTCGACTTTGATCGACAGACAACCTTTTGCCGAATAATTCTCAGAATGCAATAAAATTTCGACAATTTTTAGGGGCACTATTTCGAAACCTAGTTGCATTTTACTATCATTTTTATTTTTCATACGTAAAGTGAACACATGTCGTTATTTATACATACAATAAAGGGTATGAAGTTATAATTAAATACAACTAGCAAAGGCACAAACCAAAATTTCTTTACAGAGCTCGTTAACCCCTTAACAGAATTCTATAAAACGAAGTCTCAAAAAGATTTAAGTCAAAATTCAGTTAAAATAAAACTTTTGGAAAATTTTTTTACAAAATATAATAAACAAAACATGCAGTTATGTAAATTAATTAATATTTGAAAAGTCAGTACTTTTACAATATGTCATAAATCAGGTTGATAAAGCGAAAGTTTGCTTAGCTACTGTGGGCAAACCATATCCTGTGAAAAAATGAAGCTAGGGCAGGTTGAATCCTCTATTAATAACCTTTGCAACGATGTCCAGATTATATTCAATTTTGCTCGGAGAATTTTTTTATGGGACTTTGAAAATTTCCATACTTAACAGGCAAAGCAAATTTTGAAAGGCCACTGTGGGCAAACCATGTCCTGTGAAAAAATGAAACTAGCACAGCATGAATCCCCTATTAACAGCCTTTCAATTAAGAAAAGAAATACATCTTCCGCGATCTTCCGCGATCTTCTTAGGCAATCGAATGAGAAAAACCTAGCGCCTGGGTTACAATCAATAGATCAATATATATATAGATCAATTTATACGCAATACAAGGACACCAACCAGAGCCCCAGGCCGTCGGCACGTCCTTCTAGACGTAACAATCCAATAATCGTTCTTTTTGCTTTTAGGCTTGGAAAGTCATAGAAAAGCAATGCGATGATGTTCGTGCAAAGAGTGTAGCGCTCAATAAAGAATCGGCCAAGCAGCGATGTTGTGATAAATGGAATAGAAATAAATGGATTTCTTAACAATGCTGAGAAGCTATTTCGTGCACATGTAGAATGCAAATTTTGAGATTTCATTTGCTTTTAAAAGGTGTAGGTAAACATTTCTGAATTTGAATTTCAACAAATCATTTTAAGGCCACTTTTAAAACCTGATGCACATAAGGAGAAGAAATATAATTTCTAAAGGAAGCGTTTTATACCGTACCGTTATTCGTTGATAAGGCTTACACTGAAAACCTCATTTTTCTCTCACTTTATTGTTAATAAAAAGAAAAAAAGGAAAAAAAAAATAAATAAATAAATTAATTAAAAGAAATAATGATAAAGAAATTTATTTTTATTTTATTATCAACTTGAACAGCGTTATCATTTTCGCTCCATATATGTAAAATGCTAATATTAAATATGTTTTTTATATTCGCAGTCAGAGGACGAAGAGATAATAATTTTCTCTGTCCGTTTGTTTCACTTTAAAACATCTATCGTATGTCTTTGTTTCGATGGTCGCCTATCTGTCTGTTATTTGGATTTCTAAAGTCATAAAAATTGACGCGATAGGCAATTGAAAGTTTGGCACTTACGTTAAATCAAAATCTGGCATTGGGGACAATTTCATATATTCATGACAATATATAAAAGTGGTGGGTATCGAATAATTTCGCCCAAACCAAATTATTGTCTTACTTAACGAAATTCTTAATTTTTTTTTTTTTTTTTTTTTTGTGTACAAAATATTTGCTTTAATGAGAATGATGAGATAAGATGGACACAATAATTTTGAAAAAAGGAAAAAAAAACCCAAAAATTTTAGAATCATTAAGTTCGTGTACGAATTTATTATTATCATTATTTTGAAGTTTCTTTCTCAGTAAAACGTTTCATTCTCATACGGAATTTTAACTTGTGAAATATGTTGAATTTTTTCCCTATACATGGTCATAGGTGTGCGTTGCGTTATTTCGAAGGAAATCGCCTGAGGTGAAGTTTTCAATATATATATATATATATATTTTTTTTTTTTTTTTTTTAACTTTAAATATCTTCTTAATCTTATGAGTAATCATATTTCGTCGGTCTATTTAAAAACTTGTCAAATTTCTACATCTTAATAATAATATTATCTACGTCTTATTGTGCATTGCCACCATCTTAATTGCTTTGGTGAATGCATATGTTTACTAAATGAAAGAAGAAAGAAAAGGAAAACAAAGAAAACATTTTTTGAAAATAATTTCAATTTAATTTTTCATTGTTGAGCTGAGAAGGTTAAGTGATCCACTTCGTTCTTCGAAGTAAAATGAACTGAATATGATAAATATTATTGTCAAAGATCAGTGAATGCGTCCAGAAGGGCTGCACAGGCGTGTAACGCGAGTATTCAAAATTTTGTATCAAAAATATCTCTATCGGTGTCAAAAAGTGGCGAAAATTAGTTTCTGGGGTTTTTTTTTTTTTTCTTTATGTGATTAGATTAGAAGCTCCTAAGAAATTCAGACAGGGAGCATGGTTCAATTACAAAAAAACATTTGTAACGATAGGATGTAATTTAAAGAAATTAAAATGTGTCATCGATAGGAATGAAACTGGATTGCAGTATCACGGGGACAAACTAATCTTTGAAAGCAACACGAATCCGTTTGATAATAATAAAAATTTTCTTAACTTGCAATAGATGTAGCATAACATCAAATGCCTGCCAACTATGCCTGCCTAACCGACTTATCTAAGCTCAGGTCGAAATCTTTGGAATTTCAATTTGTCTCGACTATGGTTGCGTATCGACGATCCTCTGCGCCGAGTTTTACTTTTTATGGCTCGCCCGTTTTCGTGACTTTCGTGATTTTAGCCTGTTCTGTCGCATCATTGACAACATTTGATTATTGTTGTTGTTAACTTCTTCCCAAAACTGATTAATTCGTTACCGACACATTTTGCTTCTAACCAACAAACGCGTAAATCCCCAATGCTCTCTTCATTTTCTGCATTTCATTTCCGTTTTATTGACGAGAGAACATTACGAAGTGATATTACTTCAAGGATCGTAGATTCGACGGATCTCCTCTTTCGTCATCTTTTCAAAATCGAACAAATTTTTTAAATGAAATTTTAAATAATTTATTTTCGTAGCCAGCACCTAGACATACTCTTCCATGATTAAATAAATATATAAAATATAAGCTTAAAAAACAAAAAGAAAAGAAAAAATCTTTATAAAAAAAAGAGCCTATAAAACTTTTTAATTATTTTTCCTTTTATTATTCAGTTTACATCGCTGAAGACGATATATATATATATTCTCGTATTAGAGTGCTATTGATGAAATTCTTCATACCTTTATAAACATAAGATTTTTATGAACTATTTTGCATATCATTTAATTATGAAGGAAATCTTTTGCTTTGCGCTAACATTAAATGTATCTACATATATATATATATAATCCTTTAAGTTTCATTCACACAAACTAAATATATCCTCATTAGCAAAAGCTGAAGTTGTTGTTGCTGGTGCTGCTGCTGCTGCTGTTTTGTGGTGTTGTTATATAATACGTGCGTTTATGAATAGAAAATGAGCATAAAAGCACGAGACTTATGTCAATACATAAGTAATATACTCGAACAAGCGTAATCATGTATATGCATATGCAATAATAATAATAATAAAAACAACAACGACAACAACAACACCATCAACAATTTATGCTTCAAGGAATGATGTTTACAATTACACACTTCCTGATTATACACACTGCACTGTTACTAACAGTGAATAACTGTCATCAATATATGTGTATATATATATATATATATATGTATATAGTGGAAACGAAAATACCCGGTATCCCTCGGTAAGGGAGAAGTGGAATGATCCTTAACTAAGCGGAAATATTTGCAAAAAACTTTTCTAAAATTAGTAATGATAGTTAACTTAAAGTCACAGCAATTCAAGAGAGTTCTCGTTCACGAAGAGGAAGAATTAAGTTACACATGTCTCGCCCTAATAGAAAGTCGTATGAACGCAAACACATCATCGTATATAAGAAAATTATTTTTTAAATCAAAGAGAAGCTTATTTAACAAGCACACAATGGCTTCTATACAGCATATGGGATGCAATTGTTTTTAACAAACGCCGATGCTTGCATGCACTGAGAAAAAAAATAGAATGTATTGCAAGTTTCCGCTTATATTCTAGATCTAGCATCCAATTCATAACTGATAGAAGTAAAGGAAGTGGGTGAACATATATTTTAAACTATTAAGTTAGTTTGTATTCTAACGTTATATAGATTGTAGGCCTACTATCATATTACGACCGGAACGATGACTAATTTATTATACAATATTATTATCCACGTTACAATATCTTAACTAACTTGCAATTAGCCGGTTTTATCTAAAATATATATATGCACAATATGTATATAATAAAGTAAACCTCCATGTATATAGAAAAGTCAGACAGGAAAAGGAGAAAACTTTAATGCGATTACTTTAAAGAATACTGATAAACTATTATCATCAGTGTAAAATGGCAAAGAATAAGCACAAATACCGCAGAGTTTTTTAAAGTACGGGAACAACCCCTTTTTATATGATAATCTGAGCATAGCATAGTGAAAACTGAAAATAATTAACTGCACACAAAAGACATCGAAAATCATTTGTCCTACATCTCTCTATGTGGGAAAAGTTAGCATATTTGTGCAGTCAACTATTCGTCCAATTCATAAGATCTGCCATACATAATGAGAGATTTATTTTTGTCTTAGAAAGTTGGATATTATTGGGTAATCTTTGCATAAGACTACGTGTATTCATGCAATGATTTCTGCTTTTGAAAAAACTGATTATCTTTATCTTTTATTTCATCGGCTTTTTTTTTTTTTTTTTGCACTACTGTATCCTCTAAGACTATGTTGAGGGACAAAGAACATATGATCGTTTCACGCATACCAAGAAAGCGTTTCTTTTTATTACAACTGTCAACGACGGAAGAATCCTTATCCGCACACGTCGAACGTCACTTAGTAATCAATGATTATAAATGTAATAATTTTTGGTATAAAAGGGTTGATTTACTTCACTTATAGAGTTCAAAAAATGTCGCTTAAATGATCATTTATTATGCAAGAAGCTATATTCAAGAGCAAACAACTCACACGCCCCTTACATTTTCACTTTAAATCGTAATATTTATAAAAGTAACTTTAGATTGCAAACATAAGTTCAATTAAACTAAAGTTCACTCTGTCAACTTTTGAAAAGCACCTAATGCTTACCCTTAACCATCAAAATCATGTCATTCCAGTAATAGAATACCCAAAATCGCTCGTTCCAGGTAGCGATTTTGAACAGGTATAACAGGTATAAAATTAAGATCGATTGAAATGACATCAGGTCAAGAAGTTCTTTATCGAATAGTTGAAGCTGGGCAAAACCAAAGCCAAGTGGACGACAGGTAAATTTAAGCCGATACATTTAAGTTCCACGTGTATACCAGGGCTGTTAAGTGATCGGTGGCTATACTCGGCGAACAACACAGCGTGGTGACCTGTTGAATGCAGTACAGTTGCAGTAGCAGCTCCAAGAAGTTAAAGGAGTGAAAGTCAGTCGATGGACGGTTAGGAGAGGACCAGCCTAAGGAAGTCTGATAAAATACAGACCAGCAATTTGCCCGTAATTGACCCCAGTCCACCGATAAGCACGCCTTCCGTTCGCTCGAGAGCATATGAATTGGACAATGGATCAATGGAAGATAGTACGGTACTCTGACAAGCGCAAGATGTGCTTTCATAGTAACGACGGACAGGTACGAGTCTACCGAAGACTGGTGAGAGTATCGCTCAACGCTCTGAACGCATGTCTGGTACGGTGGTGGTTCGTTCATGTTTTGGGAAAGCTTGTCATTGCAAGCGAAAACCGAATTTGTGTCCATCACAAGGCCCAATATCGACCATCCCGACCCGACGCTGCATCGAAGAAATCCTGGAAGAACATACAGTGCTTTCTTCGAGATCTATCGGTGAAAATTTCATTCAGATGAATGACAAACTGAGACCACGTACCTCTGCCGTAATGCGGCAATGACTGGAGGGCGTTGATATGTCGGTTATGGTGTAGCCCGCTCGAAGCTCAATTCTCAATCTCATTGAGCGCTTATGGAACGAGGCGGAAAAACGAATACAAGCCAGAAATATTGCGCGTACGAGTCTCAGAAATCTTCGAACCGCATATTAAGGAAAAATGGGACGCGGTACCGTAGGATTTTGTAAAAAAAACTTATTTTTTGTTTATCGTATAATGCCTCGTATTAACAAATTTTTTTTTTCACGAACTTTATTGTTTTATTATCCTTCTGTATCTGCTCAAAATCACGGAAACAGCACTATCTGTAACGAGCGATTTTTGGTATTTCCATTGCTTTACTGCTATTGTAATGATTTTGAAGGTCAAGGGTATGCATTATGTGTTTTTTAAAAGCTAACAGTGTGCACTTTAGTTTAGTTTAAGTTATTTAATTTAATAGATATTTCGATTCGACGCGAGAATGTAGGGGATGTGCAATAGTGCTTTGCACTCGAGTGCATTTGGTCGGCAGTCATACCTTCGTAATAATAATGACAATCCAAGTAGTAAATAAATCTTTCGACAACTAAGTGTTAGATCGTTTGATATGCATAATCTAATCATAATTAGCATTTATCTTATTCTGGTTGCTATGAGAACAAAATTAGAGTCTTGTGACATATTATATAGGTATTTTAGAAATCAGTGCAGCTGGCATGCTGGCGATATGTTTCCCTGCTTGTCTCATGTTCCAACAACACTGTAAATTAACTTTCTTAAATTGTGTTAATGTATTATGCATAAGCGTGCACACGACTCATTCTTTGCTTTTCCCCTTTTATTTTGCAGTAACGGCGTTAGCGTTGAGGGTGCGACGCATAAACAAGTTGTTGATCTCATTAAATCTGGTGGTGATTGTTTGACATTAACTGTTATATCGGTGACACAACAAGTGAGTTGAAAATCAATTATTCTACAGATTAAGACAAATATTAATACTCTCTAACTCTTATCGCAAATTAATTAGGAAGCAGAAAGACTTGAACCTCAAGAAGATCAAAGTGGTTATTCTTATATAGATTATTCCGATAAAAGATCATTACCAATAAGGTAAAAATTCTTTCTCTTATCTCATAACTTAATTACATTTTTGTTGTAATTTTCAAATGGATAAATAATTTTATTCCAGTATTCCGGACTATAGTATCGTTAATCGTAATGGTGAGCGGTATATTGTTTTCAATATACATATGGCCGGTCGTCAGTTGTGTTCACGTCGCTATCGTGAATTTGCTAATTTACATTCAATGCTGCGCAAAGAGTTCACCGGTTTTAATTTTCCCAAACTGCCCGGCAAATGGCCATTTCAGTTGAGTGAACAGCAACTGGATACACGTCGTCGCGGCCTAGAACAATATTTAGAAAAAGTGTGCGCGGTACGTGTCATAGCGGAAAGTGACGCTGTACAGGATTTTCTTACCGATTCGGAAGATGATATATCCGCATCGCCCGTCGATATTAAGGTTATGCTGCCTGATCATGAAGTCACGACCGTATCGGTTAAAAAATCTGCCAATGCTCAAGTTGTATGGGAACTTCTGGTGCAACGTGCCAATTTTACCTCCTATACGCAACAGTATTTCTATCTTTTCGAAATTGTCGAATACAATTTCGAACGTAAACTGCAGCCTCATGAAATCCCACATCAGTTGTATGTGCAAAATTATAGCACAGCCTCGAGTACTTGTTTATGCGTTAGACGTTGGCTGTTCTCGGTAACAAAAGAGTTGACTTTGCCGCAGGGCGAACAGGCGGCACGTTTCATTTTCTATCAGGCGGTAGACGAAGTGAATCGTGGTAATATACGTGCAGAAGGTCGTTTATATGAGTTAAAGGCACTGCAAGATGCTAAAAAAGCATCAGAATATTTAGCTTTGGCTCGTACACTACCCGGTTACGGAGATGTTGTGTTTCCCCATTGCGCTTGCGATAGTCGCAAGGAAGGTCATGTGGTACCGGCTGTAGGTGAGTCAAGTATTTCCCTTACCAATCGTTTCTATTATATACAAGTGCACTTTATGATATAAAATGTAGGCATGAAAAGTTTTCGCTTACATGCTTGTCGTGAGGATGGCTCGTTAGAAGCTCAAATGGTTGAGCTTACTTGGGAGAGTATTACACGCTGGGAAAGCGACGAAGAATCAATGGCATTCTGTTTTCAATATAATCGCCCCGATAAACCAGCGCGTTGGGTCAAAGTATATACGCCCTATGTAAGTACATTTGCAAAAAAAGTCCATTGAAAAAATAAATAAATAATAAATCAATTTACGTGCCTCATGTAATCCTACACAGCATTCATATCTAGCTGACTGTTTTGATCGAATAATAGAAGAACGTAAATGGGAAGATACTGGTGATTAACAATTGCAACGCTATTAAGTTATTTGCTTAAGTTTAAAAACAAAGAAAAAACAAAAACAAAACAAAAATCTTTACTTTCTAAGACAAAAACAAAAAACGGATCAATTGAAATAACAAGGAGAAGAAACGTAATTCCACAAAACGAAATTTTACTTGGAATGTAAAACATTTTTGTAAAAATTATCTCAAAGAAAATTGTATTCACTTCCAAAAATCAACAAAAGTTTATATTGCGCTATATATATTTATTTACGTATATCTTGTATATTCATTACAACACACACACACACACACACACACACATACGCACTCTCTCCCTCTATGATTTATTATATTTTCATAATTTATTAAATTTTATCTTTGAAAGCATAAGAAAAACAAAAAAAAAATGAAAAGAAAAGAAAAGAAAAACGAAAAAGAATCAAAATTTATTTCATTAAATATTTAAGTTTAATTATATGTAGTACTTATTATTCGGTTTTGATAGAAACTCATCTCTCATCTATATTTAGCTGCTTCAATACGTCCAACGTTAAAGTAGTATTTATTTATAATAAGACGAATAGAAGCGATTACATAAGAGAAGCATACAGTTTGGAATATTAGCACTTTTAAAATATCTAAACTCTGATCTTGTAAGACGGTAATTAATATAATTCATTAATGTTTTTTATAATGCAGATATAAAATATCGCGAGACTTCTCTTGAAATTATAATTGAAAGCATTTTTATTGTGCCTCCTTTGTACACCCATCACTGAAGAAATACAGAGATACTAACTATGGGATTCCGTTTATAATATGCCGATGTCATCATTAGTAAATCCATCTTCGTGACTACCGTGAAGTTCCGCGTCAATTTATATATATTTCGGTAGTTGAGAGTTCTACGAACCTCAACATTTTAAATTTATATATGAATTACTTATGAATATATATATATAAAGTCGATGGACTCTCAATTATCAAAATGTAAATGTACACCTGGGTTTGGTGGGATCATACACACGGCGCTAAAAAAAGCAAAATCTTTTAATGCATTTCTATCAATAGTGCACGGCATTGTTTCGAAATGGTCATGATGGGCCTGCCGACACATGTTTGAAGTTGTTGAATAACACGGCGGCTTTCGAAGTTTTATTTTAGCTATATTTGCTTTAAAAAATTTTACTATGACTTGTCGTCTCTGTTTCGCAAGTCGTATATGAATGTTTTCACTTTCCTAGTGTTTTTCTTTCTGTCTGTTAAAATTGGCTAAATGGGACATTAATGGTCTCTTTCCCAAGACGAAGAAAAGCTTAAAATTGATCTAAAGTATTGAGTAACAATTTCAATCTTAATTTGATCAAGTAAACACGTAAATATTTTCTACCTACTGACACCGTCAAGTAGATTATCAAACACTTCACTAGAGGTAGATTTCGCCATTAATATAACAAGCACTGTCTAAGCTCTATCTAGGGGTTTTTTATATGATACCCGTCTAATTATGTGCAAACGTTTCGTTTTAAGTTAAATAATAATCTCCTCTGTAGATTTCATTTCCCTTTTAAAATCTTATTCACACCATCTTAAGCCTATAATAATAATAATTTTTGACGCTCCTCTTGTATTTTTAAAGTTGTAAACTTAAATTGTAAAATTTCTTAATCGCAATATCATTTTTTGTGTCTTCTTCCCAATCCCTTTCAAAGAAAATGTGTCAATTTTTTCCGCCTTGTTTCATATTTAAATCTAAATTATAGATCGCGATCCCTGTGTCCAACCTTCTCTCCACCCGCCCCCCCATTCCAAATATGATATGCTTGAAGGTGAATCGTTGAATAAACAGGAAGAAAAGTTTGAAATATGCTTGATTTAAATTTCCTAAACGAAAAGCATCTATAAAATGATAAATAACATTAATTAAATAAAGAAAGTATATAAAAAAAACTTAATAAAATTTATTGCTCTAAGTGATTGCTAAAAACACAAAATAAATAAATAATGAATTTAAAAATTAAAAACTAACATTAAAGCACTTTAAAACAATATTGATATAAATTAAAACGTATTTGCAAAATTTACACATAAGCACTTGCATACAAATGATAATATTTAATAATATTAATTTTAGACGATTTCTTTTAATTGTTATTGTAAATTATTTCATATTTCTAAAAAGAAAAACAATTTTATTTATATAATAATTATAAGGCTCTAAGAAGGCCAAAAGTGTAGAAGATAATATTTCTTTGCTTCACAATATCTATAAATATTATTAAAATGTAAATCCATTCAGAACACAGAGCATCTATTAAAAATGTAAGCAGGCAGGGCTATTTACTTGCGATACATCCTGATGCAGGGCGAAAGACTTTTAAAGGTAGCCGACCTTCATAAAGTATTTTTTTTTTATTTTTTTTTTCAAAATATTATTTGTTCACTTCTTCACCCGCACGAAATAAATATATTTGTTTTTTTTCAATTTATTTCATTTCGAACGTCTAATGATGAGTTTGACTGTAATATACTTTAAATATATATATATATAAACATATATATATTTTTATAGACACATACGTAGAGACTTTGCATATAGTGCATGTGAGATTCTGGGTCAATAAATGGCGCGTTATTTATTTAATTTTAGAATTTTGAAAATCGCAAAATTTCTTATAAAAATCGGTTTTACCACTGTCTGTTCCAGGTCTACATTTGAAGTGGCTTTGAAGTGTAAAGAAAGCTCGTAATAGCTGACAACTGAAAAAGCTCAGTAGATTTTCAAAATTTTCATACTCATTAAGAAAGAAAGTAGTAAATGTTGCTTTGAAATAGACATTTAAGCTAAAGTTCACAATTACGAAAATAAAAAAAAAATAAAAAACATAAGTATTTTCTTATGCTGGCCAGAGACGCACTAATAGGTGGGCGAAAAGCGTTTTGATACGATTGACCAGAGCTTTTGTTTATAATTTCAAAAAATTTCAACGATTCATAAATAGCTTCTATGAACTTAGCCCGAGGATTACGGGCTTTACGCCAGTATAGCCAAGATTTTTCTCGAACCAAAGGAAAGGCTTCATTTGCAAGTAAATTTGGTGTTCGTAGGCGTTTGAAAATCAAAATTTTATTATCGCATATATGAGTTCTTTCTTTGCTTCTTATGCCTAATAATCAAGGATGATTTTTTCTAATTCTACTCAGAAATACAAAATTTGAAACTTTTAAAAGGACATAAAACGGCAAAAAAAAAAGAAAGATGGTTTTTACCAAATAAGCGCGGGATTAAATACTCTATCAGGTTCGAAAATTAGCGTCACTCGTTTACAATATTTAAAAATTTTTACATACTTTTACTGAAGCCACTTAAAAATTGCAAACCTATTCCCATCTCCGTAACCAAAAAAAGAAGAAAAAAAAAGAAAATATTTTCCAAGTCTTATACCTTGACTTAAGATTTTAAGATTAAGATTAAGATTTTCTTTTTAACCTCATCTGCTAGCCTGTTAGGAGAGGGTCTTTTTTTATCATTATTGGGCTTGGGATCTAATGTAAGGTCATAGTTAGATATATATATATATATATATATATATGTACATATAAGAGTAAGCGGCGCCCCCTAGTCATATGTACTCTGTCGTTCAATTATAAACGATTGACTTTCAAGAAGAATTTCTTTTTAATGTATTTTTTCCAACTAAAAAAATTTACAACTAACTACTCATTAACAAATTCTAAAGTATGAGTGATGATAATAATTGACTTTGTAACGAAACAAATTTCTATTGTAAATGAATAATTTTTATAAATAAAAATTTAGTGGCCATTTATTTAAAACAAAGAAAATATATTTTTAAAAAAATATATATATAAAATTTGTTAAAGATTAAAACATTCCTAAAAGAAATTTTTAAATTTAATAAAAAAATATCTAAAATGTTGATAAAGAAAAAAAGGTTAAAAACAAAAAAAAAAAAAAAAATAAGAATTGTAAAATGCTAAAAACATCAATTTATTAAAGAATTCACTTTTTAAAAAAAAAATTTAATAACATGCATTCAAATAAATAATGGCTTAAATTTGCTAAAAAACAAAATATAATAAAATAAATTGAAGACAAAATCGACTCCTTCTCTCATATAAGTGTTGTAGCGGTAGTAGTTGAACTTATATAAATCTCCAAAGAAAATATTTTCCTTCAATTTCATTTTTCTTCGAGACTTTCTTTCATAATTTTCTCTTTCTCAATGAAATGTGATTTATATTTAATAATGTTATACACATAAATAATATATAATTTCTTCTCTTCTCTTCTATTTGTTTTTTTTATTTTTTTTATTATTATTATCATAATGTGTTAGTGAGTGTACGCAAAATGTTCACAAACAAAACTGAATCTCTTCATTTCTTCTCATCTTTGCCTAGGTTTTCATTGTTAAAATTTCATTAAAAGCGAATTTTTCTATTAAATAATTATAAGTGAATGAAAACCAAACAAAAACAATATAAAATAAAAATTATACATAAACATATAACAGGAAATTGTTTTTTCGATTTACATTATAGATGAATTAAAGATATTCATGTAATTTTAAATAAAAATTATGTTAAAATTAAAAAAAAAAAAAAAAAACAAAAAAAACATTAAAAATATTTTTTTACGCCTATTAGTGAAAAAAAAAATTTGTTAAAATTAAAAAAAAAAAAAAAAAAACAAAAAAAACATTAAAAATATTTTTTTACGCCTATTAGTGAAAGAAAGATCACGCTGAAATTGAGTTAATGAAATGTATTTTAATGTACAAATTGAAATCAATTTGTCTGTCGTTGACGTCATCGATAAAATTGCAAAAGGATGTCGGTTCTATAGGGTTGAATACCAAAAAAGGCGTATTAAACCAAAGTGAAAAAACTGAATACATCTCAAACGAAATCCAAGAAGAACGATGTCCATCGTTCCGTCGACATTTAACAGAAAATCTAAAATCGCGAATATCTAAAATTCGCACCTAAGGCGATTATAGCTTTTTTTTAAAGGGCTAATGACATTGCAGTAGTCTAAAAGAGGGTCATTCGTTATTTATTAATTTTTTTGACTGGCACAAAAGATAACAGAAAAATGACGTCTGATAAGGTTATTAGGCGTATAATTGCGTACTCAAAAAAAATGTTTTAGAGGTATATTAAAAAATGGCAACACCATAGTCATCCTACGGAGACGCCTCCAAGTCAAGCGGCTCTGTAATTGTTCCAAATTTTAATAAAAAAAAAAAAAATTTTTATTTACATTCGTACATCTAGTGAATGGCTTTTTAAGGATTTTTAAAAAATATTGACTTTTGTATGAACGGTAAGTGTAAAGTGAAATGGTTGGATTTTCGACTGAAATAAAGTTTAGATCAACTTATCGAAAATATTCTACATCGTTCACTGGAGTATGTTGCTTTAAAAATATTTCCATTCGAAAGAATCGGATAATTAAATAAATGCTCCTTATTATTGTTGCTTACGTTAATAACAACATTTCTATTACGTTTCTATTATGTCTAAGTACATTGTTTGAAGTTATTACATTAACTATATTGCTCGGATGTGATTAGGAATGTTATTACCAGATTATATCAAATCGTACAAACGATTTGCTGTGAGAATGTCATCAAGAGACTATAACTTATAAATGAGAAAATATATCGGTATGTGTGTTGCTGAATGCTATAGGAACATTGTTGTTACTGCATAATGAAGCACTCTTCCGTATTGAACTACGTTTTAAGTGCTAAATCTTGATTAAAAAACAAAAAAGGAGCAAAATTTGGTTAGCAGATTTTTTGAAATACTTTCCCGGGATTCAAAATTATAGATGATAATATGAAAAAATATTCCTTGGGTTTTCACGGTTATCTCTATTTCTAATCTATAGTGGAGGTGCTTGTCGACACATCACCCCTGCATTGTAATAGTGGATTGTGCGAAATTTTTTGCGAATCTTGGGATTCATAAAAAAAAGAGAATCAAAAGTATGCCTTTTTGTAGAAGTAAGTATATGTTATCGGTATCTCGCAATGTAGAGATCGTAGCAAAAAATCCGAAAATTTTTTATATAAGTAAAAATCATTACAAAATTTTGAAATATTACAACGCAGTATAACTATATTTTTGAAGATCAAAAATTAAAAATGATCAAAATGATGATGACTCGATGATGCTCTACTCTAGTCAACTTAAAAAATTTCCACTTTTGCTTTACATCAAAGAAGGTATGTATATGCAAAAATTAGTAGAACAGCTTCTGCTGCAGGTAATAACAACAAGTTTCTTTCAAGAGCAGTAAAATGATTTCATTTATTGTGACAAATATCACATTTTAACCGTTCGCTCATACAGAGGAGATCTCTCACGAGGAGCATGAAGGATCTTTTACATATATGTAGTTACACTATATATTTATGTGATTACAATAAAAAATAAAGCTTTACCACACATCACATAGGCACTATTTCCACTAACACTATCCGTGATTCTATCGCATTTGACATACACCGCCACATTGAATATCCATCAACTCGCACACGCAACGGGAGCAATAACACCCAATAAGTGACACTTAACCAGCGATTCTCAAAACGATCAAAATACGAGATAATACAAAAAAAAAAAAGAAGTTGACTGACAACCAATTAAGCCAAAACCCACACCGGGTCGAATTGAAACACGAGCTTCTTTTAAGGCAAAAAATAAAAATTATAATCCGAGCGCTTGCAATATTGTGGCACATCATATTTTCATACTACAAAGTTCAGTCGCATAGAATCAGTTAAAATACATGTTAGTTTTGCGCTTTCAGTTAAAGAACAAGCTCAGCTTGTGGTTTATTTTTTCCGCCCAAAATATCGGAAGACGATCATAAAAGAGATGACTGGATAGATTCAGAGTTTGGCCCTAATCAAGAAAAGGTTCAACAATGCCCATCCACACAAATACAAAAGACGGAAAGACATGACTGGATCGATTCAGAGTTTGGCGCTGATCAAGACTGATCGTTGGGGCTGATTATAGGGCCTTAAAAGCTTCTTTTTATGCTAATGCTATGAGTATACCCCCATCCTTCGGTAGAGAGTATACAGAATTTGTAAACACATTTGCCCCCACACCTACAAACCTATTCAAAGTCATTAAACTAATTGTAAGCAACAGATATCGTAAATTATAAATGAATCAAAAATTTCTTTGAGAGGGACACGTGACCGCTGGCTTTTTGATTTTATTCGATTACTTTGAAGTTTTAACAAAAGTTTTATTCGAAAAATAAAACATTTATTTACATGAGCACTATTCGAGCGTGTAAGAAAAAAAAAAATTACAGGTTGACGACTTTTCCTTTTATAATCAATTGCAGGCATTGTATCCTGACTAAGTTTTGAGTCCAATTTTTTAGCAATTTTTTATTTATGGCCTAGATGTAGTACTGTAACTTTCAGGGACGCGATAAAAGACGTTTAGCCAAACCCAACGATTATTTTACGAGAACTGCCACCCCTTCCCTATTAAAAAAAAAAAAAAAACAAACATTTATGTACCTTCAGACTTGTATGCTTTTATGTAGAAAACTAAATATAAAATTATTTTTTCATAGCGATTTTTAAAAATTTTTGCTAAACCCTTAAAATCGATTGATTTTTATCTTTAATAACAATTTCATCCGCATCCATAACTCGTGCTAGCTGAATCTGCGAAGCGTTGGACCATTGAAGTGTTTCGAAAGACATTTGGTTTTCACCTGTGTATAAGTCATGGTTGCGTCCAATATAGAAATTGAGTAAACTTTTTCGAACCATTTCAGATAGACTCATATTCCTGATCGACGAGATATCCGAGCATACGCTAACAGAATTCTTAAAGTTGAAAAAATATCAGTGCTTATCAGCAAGCTAGGTTTTATATCAGATATAATGAGTTAAGATTTGCTGTAAGGTGCCAAGGCGACTATGGTTTCTTTATTTGATTTCATTTAAATCATTTCGATTTCGTTTTTTAAAGGTATCTTCCTGTTTGCTGTACAAAAACGTAGTCGATGAAGAATAACAACAAATACTCAGGAGTGCAATTAAGAGCGATTTCCAACGCAAAATACATACATTAATTTGGCGACAGTCGAGATGAACGCCTGTTACTGATTGGTACAAAAAATTCTTTATTAAAAAAAAAAGCAAATACACAAAACAAAAAAAAAGAGACTCAAAAATTTACATCTGACCTAGAGCGAATTATAGATACCCGTCATATGAAAACAAAAAAAAAAAAAAGAATTATTTATTAAATACAAGTTTATTGATTCTAATATTGAGTAAAGTACACTAAGTCTTCTTGCCTAAAGGTGAGAGACTTACATTCATTTTCAACATCATTCCGCGGAAAGGTCAGTAGATTTAGTTTTATAGAAGGACTTGTAATGCTTTCGAAAGACTTTCGCTTATTTTTTTAAGTACTGGATTGATACAGTGTCAATACCGACGTCACCAATTGGATGCTCGTCTGCCTAAATACCAGATTCAATGCACGAGTAAATCTTACTTACAGTGCTAAGCCAATTTCGATTACATATATACAAAATATAGTAGGCCTTGGACTTGCTTCCTAAATTTTTCAGTTCCCTATCGTTTACTTGCGTTTCTTAGCTTCCCACACAACTATTGGGAACTTCTTCGATTCTTAACATTAGCTATACATTTGTTTAGATCCGATTGCTTAGCTTACCGCTTTATCTCATGTGTTCGGAATAGGTTTAGCCATTGAACTATACATTTGTTTAGGTCCGATTGCTTACCTTACCCCGCTTTATCTCATGTGTTCGGAATAGGTTTAGCCATTGAACTATATATTTGTTTAGGTCCGATTGCTTAGCTTACCCCGCTTTATCTCATGTGTTCGGAATAGGTTTAGCCATTGAACTAACTTTTGCCAGCTCACGATTTTACAGTTTCCATACCATCCTTCGTAGACACATTTATCAGTGGGTTAAGCCGTTTTCTAGCGTCTAGCGTGGTTCATCCAAGAATGCATTCACATTTATTTTGAACAAATAAAATATTTAATCTCCGAGCTTAGTGTTCGTTATTCCAGCAACTTTGTTGAATTTTTTTTTGTTTTTTTTTCTTCATAATTCCCTTAACTTTATTGAATTTAATTATTTGCAGTCATTTCATTAATATGCAATTGTCTCGCAAAGTGCATGGATGCATAATTTCTGGTCTTGCCTTTCACTTGTAAAGCTTCTCACTAACTCCAAGTAAATGAACTATATATGGGTTTATAGATGTGGCATATGTCTTTGAAATGTTTTTCATTCACGTACAGAATAGAAATTTTGCTAAGAAAAAAAAAAAAAAAAAAAAAAAATTATACCTATCCCCGTTCGGGATGTTGCGAACAAATGAACAAATACATCACATCTGTAACGAGAGACGGTGGACTTAAAAACCATGTGTTAACGTAAAGCCAGTACCCATGGTAAAAAATGAAAAGCATAAAATATCTAAAGTCGACCATTCGCTCCCATGAACGTAATTGATCATTTTTAGATATTTTTCTTCTTTTTTTTTTCTTTCTTCTTTCTATTAACTAACATTAATGACGCATAGAATCGGCGGCGCGAGCAACGCGAGCAAGCCAAATGCAAATAAGTTTAAAAATAATTATATAAAATTGTATTGAGCAGAGGTTAGAGATAGTATATGCTCTGCTTATATTCAGCCTTAATAATCCCAAGAGGCTAACATATATATATGTACTTAAAATCAAATATATGTCAATAAATTGGAAAATAATTATGACAGATATGAGTATTGAATGGAAATAACATGACACTGAATACATGTGAGCGGGATTTGAAATTTTCATTTGTTTAAAAAACAATCAAAAACTAAAAACTTTCCAATAACGTTTACAATCGCTGTCCGACAAGACAGCTTCTTTACGCAAAATTTGAAAAAAAAAAAAATAATAATAATAAAAATACATAAAAATAAATAAACAAAAAAAAAAAAGAAGGCATCCTTGAAATATTTAATAAATAAAAACTTTGTGTGACGACCATCGATATATCTATTATTCTGTTGATGTGTGGTGCATGTCGCGCTTGCCAACCCATCACTATGGACTTTTTCGTAGATGGTAGCTTTCAGCAGCTATTTTCCGATTTAGAGGAACAAGACATAGAAGTTACGGATTGGCAGCTTTTGCCCCATTACGGCATCAACAACAGTAACAATAGCATAAATCAAAATGATATTAACAAAGAGCCACCAGATGACTATATAACAAAGTGGACAAATTACGAGAATAATAATATCGATGAACGTCGTAATATGCAACTTGAGGACGATTTTGTATCAGGTTGCCTGCCTCACTCAAAGCATATCGCTGAGGAAGAAATGTTGCAACAAAGTTTAGATTATCTATTAAGCTCTTCGTATTCAAGTGTAGAAAATATGCCAAATAGTGATAAAAATTTACCTTCTATGATGATGCTTAATGAGGAACTATCCGAATGGGAAGAGAAATTCTTAGATAATTTTGTTGAAATTCCCGAACTTGTCGATTTTTTACCCGATAAAACTCCTCTTTGCAATGATAATTGCAAAGATTTCCTTCAAGAAAGTTCGGAGAATTTAAGATTACATCCTGTCCAATATATGGGTTCGGTGGAGCTTTCGCATGATGCCGAAAAGTCTTATTGCTGTCAGTTTAGAGATTGCAGTAAAGCTTACACGAAACCAGCTCATTTAAAAGCCCATCTAAGACGTCATATGGGGGAAAAACCATATGTCTGCTCTTGGCCAAATTGTACATGGAAATTTTCCCGTTCCGATGAATTGGCTCGCCATCGTCGCTCGCATTCCGGCATTAAACCGTATAAATGCGATTTTTGTAATAAATGTTTCGCTCGTTCTGATCATTTAACTAAACATCGTAAGGTCCACGAAAGGCGCTTACTGGCGGCCAATAAGGCCGGAAAGACTGTTAATGGTATTCTACCGCAATCAGTTCTTTGCGTGAGACCCGGTCGAAAAAGAAAAAATCAATTATAGAATTTTATTAATTAATTTTTTTTTTTTTTCATATTCTTTTCCATTTATATGATCAAAGAGTATTTGTTTTTTTTTTTTTTTTTGTTAAAATGTTTAAAAATAATTAAATGAAATTTAAAAATAAACTTTTAAATCTTTTCTTTTTAACTCTAATCTTTTCTTAATACATAAGTAAACAATCAGGGTAAATAAGAATTTAAATCCTGTAGATGGGATTCCTGCACGGGATTTTCTTATAATTCGTTTTTATTAGTTTGATTACGCACATATTTTAATACTAGGTCAGGATTAATTGGAAAAACACTGTTACTTAAACACTATGGACTATGCCCAAGGAAGTTCGAAAAGTCGAAATAATCCAGAAAAAGGAAACACAAAGCAAACATAATTAATAATGAATATTAAATGCACATAAACATACACAGACGCACAGACATACTCGGCATTTAATATATATATGATATGATAATATCGTATATTCTCTTCTCATTGTATCGTATACTTTTCGAAACAAACTAAAAATATATAAATTTAAATGAAAATCACAAACAATCACAAACACTGAGTTCCCGTTAACCGGTCTCTAAGCGTTTGCATGCTAAGCACTTTATGAAAAGTCGCAATAATTATAGTATCGTTTCGAAATTTATCATAAAGATGAAGAGTTGTTGCAAGATTGTTGATGGTATGGAAAATCAGCAAGATCCGTTGAAGAGACCGCTTGTTTGCTTGTGCGTTTGTTTGCAAAAATCAAAAAATTCTTCTTTCATTTTCCTTCTAACATATTTCGTGATATGCTGAAACTTAATATGCCATCCACTACGTGTCTCCCCGGCCGCAGACATTCTTAAAGCCGATGGAAAGTTGAACTGTCATCGTTGTTGTTTTTATTTTATTATTATGCATATTTATGGCATCGTTTGAAAGAGATTTTAGAATATTCGCTTTCTAATTGGTTCAGTTTCTCTCCCCGAGAAATCCATGAATTTCGCAAGTGATCATATAATGGTTTTATCAGAAAAATGGTAAAAGATTGTCGATCTAAATGCCAAATTCCTTGATCTAATAAAGTTTAAGTTGAAATACAAGAAAAATGGATTTGAGTTTTGATAAAAAAAGAAAACACCCCGCGGCCTTTTTCCTTCCCACAATACCCAGGGGATCTTACCTAGCATAAAATACACGTGTACAGCATTACACCCATAAGATATTTAAAAACTTTTTAGCACAGATTTTTAGATCATCATCTAATTAGTTTTGTCTTCAACCCTAGTCTTTCTAGGTCGTGCACCAGCTGTTTGTGGATCACTCCCTCAGCAGTTATAGGTATAATTTTTATAATTTTCATATTTTTGCTTGAGCCGATCTAAAGTTTTCACACCAATTTAAAAGGGCGAAAGACTATTACTTAGACACTTTCGAGTGATCGAGAAAGTGCACAGATCCAAATCGTTTTGAATACCCTTAGGTTCTTATTACTTGTAGCTTGAACACAAATTTACATGGGCAGGCATCGGACGGACAGAGGGACAGACGGGCAGACGGACAGATAAATTTAGATTGGTATAATAAGAGGTATGTCTATCTTAAGCCCTTTTGCATGTTACACAGGTGCGTACTAACTTTTATACCTACACCGCAAGTGATGTGGGGCATAATGATTCACCCACAAATACTTCTAAAGTCTGGAATAGTAAGGAAAGGTGATAATCTTGATAACCTACAAATTATGACGCCTATACTTATTCGTATAAATAAGTATCAGGACCATTTTATATCCTATAGTTGAAAACGGGCCTAATCAACCTAAACAGATGTCCGTCCGAAACTTTGTGAAGGCATCCAAAAGTAAGCATTCGAGCTTGACGCTATTCCATGGTTGCCTAATTTATATTTTCGAATGTATTGTGATTTTTTTGCATATTCTGACATTGATAGATATCTTGCATTCATAAACCCTTTTATTGTTCTTTTCTGGGATCAACCGGCCGGACAGGCTCATTCTTATTTAGATCATCTTGTGAATATTAAAAATTAAAAATTTTCTTTACTTTTAATATATTAAGTTATGAAAACGTCAAGCAATTAATTTAATAAAGTTAAAGCGCCCTGTGTGCGTTATGTGAAAACACACTTCAGTAAGCTGTTACGTTATGTCATATTGATTGTGACTTATTGTAAATAATGGCAATAGAATTTTAATAAATTATAGAATGATTTGCCTCGAAATGAGATTGAATGGGTAAATAACAGAGAATTTTATTATTAAACTTATATTACCAAAGTAAAAATAAAAGTTTTCCTTCTAAAGTTTTTTCATGTCCATCTGTGCGGAAGATTTTTGCCAGCGTGCGCCCGTTAACCGAATTCGATAGCAACGCTATTGGCGAACATGATTTGCATCAGGCCGAGAAAAACATTCTATTACGGAGACGTGAGAATAATATACCGAATATTCGCAATATATTAAAGCGATTGAAATTAAACAAAACAAGTAGTGAAGACATAGATAAACTTAAAAATGAACTGCTCAAGTTGCCCAACGATACGCATCCAAGATTGTGGACTTATGAAAATCGGCCAAAGGAGACATTACTTTGCGATCCAACTAAAATTGGCACCAACTATGTCGAATTCTCGCAGGTTTGCAAATTCAATAACATGCTACGTATGAATCAATTGGGCAACTATACGGGACAAAAGAGTTATTACTTATTTGGAAAATTGGCTGAATTGGAACAAGCGCTGATTCGCTACACATTATCTGTTTTAAAGCAAAAACAATTTCGTTTATTAGCTGTTCCCGATATTTTACCAAAACACATAATTGAAGGATGTGGAATGGCCACCGATGGCGACAGGAACCAGGTATTTTCCTTTCATTGACAAAAATTATTTAATAATTTTGTCCTTTGTTCTCAACAATACGCTAAACTTTTTGTAGAAGTTACGGAGCACAAATTTGCGATTTTCCTTAGGGACTTCAGCTCGTTCTAAATCAGCTTTAGCAATATTCACTGATAGTAGGATTGCCTGCAATGCCCTGAAAAGTGATAGGGTCCAATATATAGCGCAAATAAAATTATTGGATAAAGCTACTTACGTATGTTAAGCGTCTTCCGAAACTGATTTGCTTATTAGTTTTAATAATATCAGCTGTGCATCAACGCGTGGCCCAATGCATCGTTCAGGTCGTGTTATCCTAATAACGGCCTAAAAAACTTGGCAAAAATTAAACAAACTCTTACCTATTTCAATAATTAAAGCTAAGCTTACCAGCACATACGGAAAAAGTTATTGAAGAATAGTTCAAAGTTCTAGTGAGAGATGACATGCTCGTGGTTACATGTACTGCTGCTCTGCCTCTATAAGATATTATTTGGTGTTTGTAAAAATTTTGTCCTCTTTTTCACTTGAAAAAGGGTATTTATTGTGGAAAACCGGTGCAATTTGTATTAATCGAAATAGTTTCTATCATTTTCCACGATATATTTGACAATACTTTTGGCAACATGGCGATATCATATCGAAAGAACTTATTTTGGTTTGGCAGCGATCCGCCCTTCACACTTCAACTTTGCGGACCCGTGTGTCAGCCAAGACATGCTGCACCGATGTGAACTAGTGGTAATCAGGAGGCGCCAAGCCTGTTGGGTGCGCTGATGGTGGCAGAATTTTCCTTTCGAGCTGCAAAAAGGTATCCTGAGCGACTCCTGCAACAAGCGGCCAAAAGAATGGCATTTTCATTGAATTCGTACCGCCATTTTTGAACCTTTCAAATCAAAACCGACAATTGGGACATGATGAACCAACATCATCATAAGCCTCTAAACGTGTTTGGTGCGCTGCCACACCAGATTTCTTCAAATAAACAATGAAAGTAATTAATTTGGAATAGGGAGAATTTTAAACGCTCTCTGATTAGGGTCAGCGCACGCCAAATAAAGCAATAATATTAAATGGAAAACTGGTATACTTGTAGAAGTCGTTGATCAAAATTTTTGCAAGCATCTAATAATCCTCTTTTGTCGTCCAAGTATTAAGCTGCAAAATTTTTCTGATCAATAACAAATAGTACTAATAATAATACGATAATATATACGATTAGGTTTACAAATTGGATTCGGGCGATTGTTTATCCGGCACATCGGAAATGTCTTTAGCTGGCTATTTTTCAAATAAATTATTAGAAGAAAATAATTTGCCGATTAAGGTGGCCGCAGTAAGTCGCTGTTACCGAGCAGAAACGTCCGGTTTGCAAGAGGAAAAAGGCATATACAGGTATGTGCGCAAGTTGCTTTAATGCAAAATATATACATTTTGCTTATTTCATTAGAGTTCATCAATTTACCAAAGTGGAAATGTTCTCGATTTGTTCCGAGCTTGAGTCACATGAAATGTTACAACATTTTAAAGATATTGAGATCGAAATATTTAAAAGTCTCAATTTGCATTTACGTTTATTGGATATGCCGCCAACAGAATTGGGTGCATCGGCTTATGAAAAATATGATCTTGAAGCTTGGATGCCAGGCAGACAAATGTGGGGTGAAATATCAAGTTGCAGTAACTGTACCGATTATCAAGCAAAACGGCTTAATATAAAATACGTTACAAACGAAGGTCAAAATAAATGGGTTAATACAATTAACGGCACAGCTACTGCAATTCCACGACTACTCATAGCCCTATTGGAATCCAATCAGGTATTTACCGCCTAGGTATTTTGTTTCCCATCAAGCAGTCAGTAAACAAATCCGTCGTTGTCGGAGAAAAATTTACTAGTTGCTCAATTCCTTTCCCCAATTTCTACAAAACAAAAACAGTAATCTTAAGCCGCGGGTTTTTGTTCACGTGAATCCGTAGGGCGATATTGAGTCTTTGGACCATTTCAAATCTCGTTCCATGCATAGTCATCTTTATGTGTATATAACGTTTTAATAATTTGCGGAATGCTCAAGAGGGTAAAAAAAAAAAAATCAAAAAGTGATTATTATCCGTTGAGTGGTGGGGTAAATAGACCGAAATGAGCGGCAAATGTAAACAGAGCAAATAAGTACATGACATTGTACAAAACGCGACCATTTATTTATTTGCTTTCGACTTTGAATTTTGTGAATGACATTTAAAAGGAAAAAAAAAAAGCTAAAGTTATTTATCAACCCAAGGATTCGCACTACTTTTTTTTATATGGTTTGTGATGATACGCACTTCTAGAAGTCATCTATCGGTTGTAAACATAGAAATAGAAATTAACTTAGCGAACATGTAATCTTTTATTATCAGATGTCTTTGTGGCGACTATGGACTACTGACAAAACGTCGGCATCTATCGTTCGATGGTTTTATTCATTTATTTTCTCTTTTTTCAGAAAGGCACAAATCTGTTGGTTCCAGACGTTCTGAAGGATTATTTAAATACATCTGTCTTAACGAAAGAAAAATCAATCCCTGAAGTGAAATTGGTCAAGCAGATTAAATCCAAGGAATGAATCTTAAAGTAAATATATGATGAAAGGTTTACAGCCAACCAAGCCCCGCCTTTCTAACATTTCATCCGGATCTTTTCTCAAATATTTGACAGATAAATAAACGCTATAGCCAGCCTATACATGTTGCCAGAATTTTTTTCCAGTCTATATAAATGTGGGCGGACTCCCAGGATCAATACACGCTTTGTTTTGTGAACGCGTGTAAAGCAACAAATTTTTACATTTTTCCTCCTATCGCTTATTCGTTGAATTTTTTATATAAAAAAACAGAAAGATCTTATTAAACCTGGATATTTAATGTATACCATGAACTAATTTATTTCTTTTTCAGAAAAGATTTCGGAATCGAACTTTAAAATTTATTTAAATTAATTTATGAAAAGCGAATAGACATAGATTCACGATATAGAATTAAGCGTTAATCAAGGAGTGATAAGATCAGATAAGAGAAAAGGAGAGAGAGAGAGAGAAAATGTACTTAAAACTACCTATTAAAATTTTTTATAGGAAAAGATTTTTTTCCCGCACAAAAATTTTATCATATTGGAGTGCTATATACATAACTTAGAAATTTAAAGTCTTATAGGAACATCGAAAATCCATCAAGCAGACTTCCAATAAAATAATTCTTGTCGCCAATTAAAAATGTGAAACAAATAAATAAAAATAGCGTTTAGCGCGTAACTCAGAATTTATTAAATGATTTATTTGTGCGTGTGTACATTAATATATATATTTTTTTTTTATTTCTAAAAATTAAAAAGAACAATAATATCAATTAAATAATTAGTTTCCGTTTGCCGTCAATATTTTGTATTAATAATGAAAAGCCTTGTACGTGTATGTAGGTGTGTGTGTGTTTGTGTTTGTGTGTGCTTGTATATGTGTGAACAAATTGGTTTCATGATGTCTCACAAATTTATTTCCGTTGCTTTTGAACTTAACGTTACGCGACAATGAACTCACATTCTCGATGGCTTAATTAGTTTGCTTGTGGGTGGAGGCAGCTTACAAAAGCCAGCCGCATCGAAGACAGGCAGTAGCTCACGTACACGCCCCGGTATACTGCCATCTAACATTCTGTTAAACGAAAAAGAGACACAATTGCAATTATCCACAATATGTGTAAGATAGGACTTCCACTACCTACAATATTGACAATTATATTAATTAAATGGATAGTCAACGTCAACTGTCTCCACGGACTTTCACAACAAACAGATTTTGCAAATAGCAGGGAAACTTTCATGTCAAGTTAAGCACGAATTTAAAAGGGAACAAGTAGAAACACGATACTGGGCCGCAGTACACTATTAAATTCCGTACACCATCTACCTACAAATATCTATATAACGACTTTTTAAAATAAGGCATAATATGAGAATCGATTGAAAATGTGGTCCGATTCGAATCACTTTCAACAGTGTTCGTCCTCGGGCCAAAACATGTCAGTGTACTGAATTTCATCAAAACCCTTGTACCACGAGTGGTTTACTGTGTACAAATTTATACGCCAACCATTTAAAATTTAGGAATGCGTAAGCTTCTAATATTTTTCTAATTCCAAAAGACGATAAATTCTTTCATTATTTTTGAAAAGTAGTCTAATATACTTAGAAGAACAATGTAGGATGAGTTCAAGCTCGCATAAAATTCTTTTCAAATTAATAGGCTGTTGTCTGAAAACTCCATCATTACTATTTGTAACCTAAAAAAGAATAAACAGCTAAAAGTTGTCGCGGATAAAAAACTATCCGTTAAAAAATAGGTTCAGAAAACGCAATTGTAGACCTCTTTGAAAAGACGACTCAAGTAACAATGATTGGAAACATTGTATTAGATCGTACAAAGTGAAATACTTGAAACGATAAGAAAGAATTTTCTTCCCCCTATTATTATGCCATAAAACAGAATTATTTATAATAAAAGTTTAACTTAATTAATTAATAAATGTTTCGTTTCTGAGTCCTCAGAATGAATTCTTGAAAGAGTCGTCTTGAACGTCCATTTATATTCGAAAAACTTCCAAATATAACCTCGCCATTTTTGAAAACTTATTTCATTGATGGATAATCCGATATATATTTGTCTCATTTGTCTTATGGATATAATCGTACTTTGTTCGCTGCACAACATTCAATATAATCTATGCCCAGGATTTATAGAATTAAACTAGAGAAAGTTTCTTCTGGATGCTTAAATTTTGCGGCTATCCATATTTGAAACTGAACGAAGGACGGACACAAATAAACTAAATATAAATGTCGTTACGGATTAGAAATAGAGACGCAAAATATAGACTCTAAGGCATCTAAAATAATGTAGATCTATAACATATAACCACGAAATATCAATATCTGCTGATGGATGGATTCTCACTCACTACCCAACATTACAGTAAAAATCATTAATTTCAAGTAATTATAAGAAATATTGTGTTATATACCTTCGCTTGTGTTCGATTTTAGCTCCTTTTAGTGATATATTGGCTTCAGTTGGAAAGAAAGTTGCTTCAAAGAAATTGAGACCATTTTGTAAAAGAATGTTGTATTCATCCAAAGATGCTAGAGTTACGCGTATAAATGCTGGAGATGGTTCTCTTCGTTCGCTACGTTCAGTTTTTTCAGTAGTCTCTGCAGTTTTTGTGGGCGACGCTTATGATTGAATAACAAAAACAAAAATGTAATTAAATTGAAATGAATGGAAAACAAATTCCAAAAAGAATGTGCATTCAATAACATACCTTCTGCCACTTTTTCTGGTGTATGCGAAGTTGTTACTTGAGGACATATATGTAATCGTACGACTTCGACAACAGATTCGAACTTATACAAAGCATGACGTATATCCTCAACGGGTAAGTCTTCCGGCACATCCAATACATAAAGTGTAAATGTCTTCCGTGGTCGACAGGGAATAGCAATCTACGTTGCAAGATTTTGAAAATATTCAAACGTTGAAGAAATGATATTTTTTCATTTTGTCATTTAAATTCATGTGCAAGGAATCCAAAAATTTTGTTATCCTTAATTCTAACGTAACACAAGTCGCGTCAAATCATACAATCACTTAAATGTAATATAAATTTAAAAAGTATATTACATATATATATACATGCTCTCCAAATAAGAAAAGATGGTATTCAAAAGTTTCTATTGTTAATCTAACGATCTGATCTAAATCGCTTTCAGCTGCGTATACTTTACGCTTTATCGACGGCTACGAAACTCGATGACTATTTACTAGGAAAGAATAGATATAAGTTTCTTTTAACTAAGAGGTTATCGGATTCAAGAATTCTATTACATATATATATATATGTACATATATATATATATATATATACATATATTTGCTGCAATATGAAGACCAAGTCTGATTAAAAGCCACAAAGCTGAAAATCCTTTAGCAGTTACTACAAATGAAAACCAAGCCTTGATTTTATCTCAGCAGGATTGCGCGACGAACTTGTATAAACTCAAGGAATTGTAGAGATAAGTCTTCTTAGGCATTGAGGTGAACATAACTAAGCTTTAGTGAATGTATCGCCCGTAAAATAAAAGGCTACCGTCCATGAATTTGCAAAAGTTCCAGATGAGACATTAAATCGCTATATAGAGCATGTTTTTTGATTAAATAACTGTACACCTCTAAGTCAAACAATCTGAATATAACTACGACGTACAACAACAACTAATCAAAAGTCAGAAATAATATTTGAAATGATCTTAACTAAATAATCAGAGCACAACTTCAATGCAGTTCGATAATCGTCTGTAAAATAATAAGAATCACTTATATACAAATCAAAAATTTCAAGTATATTCTAATGTCAAAGGCCCAGACTAATAAATAAAAGACATCCACGCTAACGCTGTAATTAGATTAGTTGGAGATTAGATCAGGTAGAGGTAGAGGTAGAGAGAGAGAGAGAGAGAGAAAGAGAGAGAGAGAGAGAGAAAGAGAGAGAGAGAGAGAGAGAAAGAGAGAGAGAGAGAGAGAGAGAGAGCAAAAACAAAACAAGATTCTTTCAAATTCGAAAGACTTCTTAAGACTTTCGCCAGCTCCTTTGTTTCAATGCAATGTATATGGAATGCAAATGTGAGATTTCTTTTATAATATATGCCAAAATCTTTAGGTTCGTTTTTTTTTCGTTCCTATGTATGTTCCTAAGTATAAAATTAGTTATGGCTTTCAAGCAGGGTTTCATTCAATTCTAGTAAAATTATAGTTAGTTCCATCATATTGAATCGGTGAATATAATCCATAAACAAAGTTCAATTTGAACTATTCCCATATAGAATTCGATATAAGGAAGCGATAGTGATTAATTTGTTTGCGATTTGTTGTACAGTAATGCATAATAATTATTTTATTAAGATTTTTAATTATGATTTTAAGACTTACTTTGCGATAGAATCTTGCTCCTGTGACTTTATGAAAGCCTTTCTTGTAAACCGCTTGATAGTCGTCAGGATGTGAAAACTTAAAAAGTATTCCAGTTGCTGTTTTAGTTAAGCTAAAGCATCCCTTGAAACTCATTTTTTCGCATATTAAAGCTGCGCGCTCCATCGACAACTCATACGAAGGAGTTAAAAGGAACGCACCTGTAAATGCCCTCAAATGTATTCTACAATTTTCTTATAAAAAACGTTGAAAGCCAACCTTTAGTTAAAAAATTTTCACTTGATGATATTTCAGAATCGGAATCCTCATCCCTTTTAGTCGACCATTTCGGTTCAGCAGAAAGTTTACGTGCTTGCATCTTTGTAACAAGATTAGGAGGACGGTTTCTTTGAAAATCCGTTTTGTCGCATTCCAAATCTGACGCGTTGCCAACATATGACATTTTTTCGATTTATTTATTTCTTTTCTTTCTTTTCTTTTCGTTTCTTTTCTTTTTATTTTATCTAAAACAGATTAAACCGATCGAAATACTTGTGTCAACTAAACTTCTCGCTATCGTCAAAACTCTTTTATAGCAAAATTTTTCTACAATTAAACAAAATATTATAGGTAATATGTGTAGGAACATGTATATATATGTATATATATATATATATGAAAAAAATATACTTTTACAATTGCATATCCACGATAAAGAAGCATAATAGCATAACTATATTTATTTACTGCAAAAAGCTTTTGGCGCTAATATTGATATTGAACTGGTGCAATTTAAAGGACGATTCCTTTACGTTAATAATGAGAAAACCTTTAAGAAATCAGTTGTCATTTGATTTGACAACAATAAAATTATAAGAAAGTGCAGAATTCTTGAATATATTTCAATTTTGAAAGGAAAAAAATTTAATTTCCCATATATTGAATTGTGCCATTATGCGTTTTAGTTATGACTATGCCATATTTGGACCTAAACTATTTAAGACATGGTATATTAATCTTGTGGAGATGTTCGGTATTTCATCACATGTTTAGCTTTATAAACTATTAACAAATTATCAATATCTGCATATGCAAATTCAAATGCTAACTGTAAAGTGTAATATTTAGATAAGAAGTTCACTACTTTTTAGATTACCTATCCTCCAACGCTAGTGCATTATAAGTAGGCAATATTTGAATAATTATTTACCTTAGATTATGAGCACAAATATCTATATATATCTTATTATATTATTATTATTGTTATTATATATTTATATATATATATATATATGTATATATTATATAAATATATTGTATTATATATTTATATATATATATATATATGTATATATTATATAAATATATTGTATTATATATATATATTATATTATATATTTTATTATATATGTATATATAAATATATATATATATATATATATATATATATATGTACTACATATATACACTTTTGGTTGATTGAATTAATTTCTTTCTTATCTTCATAGTCAATTTCTTTGTCTTCTTTCAAATAACTTTCATAAAATTTAATAAGCGTACAAAAATCATTCATTCATTAACATGTGAAATTCTATTTATCGCTTTAAGCGTTTGACATAATCGTCCCCGCTATATTCCTCGCAATCCTTCAAACTTTCTCAGCTATAAAGAATGCTGTTCAATACTTTACCATCAATTCAATGTTTTGAAATAAAGTTTTTCTTAAATTCTACTCTTTATAGTGGCTTGGATGGAATTCCAAACCAAGCTTTAGCCGAAGTTTCACATAATAATTATATATTTCTGATGGTTCGTAACTACATGTTACGAAAATTACAAGCAATATATTAATGATATTGTCTTTATTGAACGGAAATCAAAAAGCGATTTAAATAAAATTTCAAGTACCGCCTTTATGTCGGCGCTTCTCGCATTTATCCCATAATATTCGCTATTGGCGAAAAAAACACCTTTTTAAGTCAATTTCAATTTTTGAACAGAATCAACTAAGAAATTCTTAACTAGAATAAAACAATAGAAGATATTCAAAATGTATATTACGAAAATCTCTATCTATTAATATCGGGATCAAAATCAAGAAAAAAAATTTAAATTAAAAAAAGAAATTCTGACTCTTTACAGCACACTTTAATTGCTTATTCATTTTTATTTATATAATTTCTTCGAGTTTTTTTTATTTATTATTATATATATAATTTGTTTTATATTTTTATTTTTTATTATAACATATTATAATATAAGAAACTTCATAGCCTTATTGGTGCAATCATTTATTTTTGTAAATTAAGTTAAATTAAATTAAATTGAAATATATATGTATATATATATATATACATATATGTCTCCATCATTGTTTTTCATTTTATTTAGCAATAACTACTTTTGAATTACAAATATTGATTTTTTAATTGTCTTTACAATTTGCGTCGTTTTATTAATTTTTGCAATGCAACTCTGAACGCAAGTATTAAGAGTTCAAAATTTTTTATATACCACGATAGATTATACAGGGCGTGAATTTTTCTGTTTTTATCCAAAAAATGTTTATAAAACACGCTCATTTCATCCGCGGATATATCCGTTGAACCCGCTTGATGATGTATTTTAATAAAGTCCTCCTTTTCCTGCAAATAAGAATGAATGAAAAGAAAAAATGTAAATAAGTCTGAAAACATTGTTTCATTCATTTATAGTATAAGTTATTGAAAACTTTTCTAATAAAAACCAGAAGCCTATTCTATACGAAAGAGAAAGTATGAACGATACTTTAATAAAATAGTAATGCGGAATACCATCCTAAAGACACTGTTAAAAGTTATGTTGCGAGGAAAACGCATTTAAAGTTTCCAATGCCTATGTATTGCCATGCGATTATGTTCAAATAATCGGACTTTTTGACCGTTTAAAATGTTGCCACGCCCATCTACTTAATCGCCGACAAAAATAAAAGCCACTATTTACTATTTAACTAAATTAGCTTTCGGAGTAATTAATATTCTAGATTTTTTTGATTCAATTGAAATTTAAGGTTTTGAGAAAGAAATATTTAATACTTGAAAATTAAAAATAGACAACGTTTAATGTTCCAACGGATAGTTTATCGTATCGCGGATAAGAAAATAATCGTCCATGTTTACTGTTTGAATTGCTGGAATTTTACGACTCTTGTTAATAAATAATTGCCATTGAGCGTTTCATAAGTCAATCAAGCTTCTGTACTCCCACATCATCGAAGGAAATAATCCTGCTTCACCATTAAGGAATATTCATAAGAAATGACGCAATGTTATATTCTTCTTTCAGCCAATGCGAGTGTCTCGTTTTGAAACGTCTACTTTTGGTACAGGGATTAGTGTTTCAATTTGCCATCTACTTTTTGTTAAAGGCCACAGATCAAATCGGATCCCCCCACAATGAGCAAAAAGCCACAGAGGATTTTAATTTAAAATATTCTACAAAAGTTTAATGCGATCTTTTGAAAGACGAAAGTATCAAAATATAAAATAATCTAAAATTTTTATATAATTCTTCATTGAGTAGATACCAGAGATTAGCTGCAAAGGACTATTGCTTTTAATATAATCGAGAGAAAGTAATTGATTTGCAAATACGTATAAGATACAGATTAAATAGTGTTCTTATTCACTTTAGTAATGACGGAACTTTTAGCTATTCATTTTAAATGATTTTTATACCCATCAGCGATGGGTGAGGAGTACAGTGATCTTGTCAAAACATTTTTCACGCCCAGAAGGACGCTTCAAACGGTCAACAAGCTTTATATAGTCATGATCAGCACTAAATTCAACATCGATTTAAGCATGTCCCTCTGTGCAATGTCTTTTGTAAAAATTCTATTGGCTGCAAAAAGGAAGCTATCGACTTCGAAGTTGGCAGAGACATTGGAAGATCGATCGACGGACACGCCTTCAGTGTCACGTAAACTGACAACACTTCTGTTTTTCAATAGGAATAAAAAGTTTTTTTTTTGCTCATTACTCATAAACTAAGATAAACAGCAGATAAATGTGTAAAAATTTGAACGCATATTCCATGGGCGATGCTGTAGTACCTATATAAAAGTGGAAAACATTGAACAAACCTTCCAAATATTATAGTGAGGAAAAAAACATTTTTATAACGTATAGATTGGTCTTGGACAGTTTCAAATTCGGAATGGACCTGAGCATGCCCATCTAACCAACTGTGTCGTATCTGTGATAAATATTGCCCCGTTCGCAAAAATGAAAAAATCGCAGACTGTTTTGCAAAAAAGTTGAAAATGACCTAACTCGCCGACAACGCCCACACGTCTATTCAATAAAAACTATGAACAGCTTTGCTTTTTTACTTGTTACTCAAAAAGTGCAACACATACACCACACGAATTTCCACTATTATTTTGAAGATGGAAAAAATCGGCCATGCCCACTGAAAACAGAGTATGGAAATTTAATTCTTTTTTTTTTTTTAAGTCCTTTTTTAGGATAATAACGATGGATATAATAGATTCGATTACACGAATTCTTACTTGTTAATTCCGATTCCATAATATTAAGGTATTTAAATGTTTTTTTTTTGAATTTTAGACTATATACGCTTGTTGGCATAAATAAAAAAAAGAAATATTTCTCAAATCACTATTCTCTACCACTACTATTAGTAGAGAATACGACCGAATTTGTACATCACAAAATATAGGTTTCTACTTACTTCATAAAAGCGCTTGTTGTGCTTTGACCAAAAATCCTGATTCCACGCTTCCACCTCAACGCGTTTATTCCTTAACATTTTGGCCAGAGCTGTCTCGTTGTCGGGTATGCATCGCACGTACGGCCGCAAATTCGAGTCTTTATCAGGCGGCCCAATATAGTCTTGTTTAATTAATTCAGGATTTGGTTTTTCATTATAACTTTGAGTTTTCTGCGTTTCTTTGTGAGAATACAGTCTCAACATGTTCTGAAAATTGATTTATTTTTATTCGAACTGGAAACTAGTGGTAATATTTTAACAGTTAAATAATAGTTATAGTTTGTACTGATTATAACATTTTCAAGTTTTAAAGGCACATTTTAATATCGAATCGAATCTTTTCGTTGAGCACCGGTGATCAAATACATGAACTATATAAATAGAGTTGGGACACGTAAGTATCAAAAGTCTCTTAAAGCGATGCATTAAAAAAAATTCGTGCAGTGTCAAAATTTCTTTCCACGGTACGTGAGCAAAATTTCTTAAATGGTCGCTGAGAATATGATCATAATTGACTTTAAAAAAAATATCTCTAACAAACCCCTTTATTCGAAGACGGTAGTAATGAACACAACGATCTTCGGCATTACCATGGGGATCAAAAACTAGAAAAATAGACCTTAAATTCAAAACATCTTAAATGCAAAGCCGCCTACCATTCTTCAAAGCTTTTTTAATAACAATCTTTCTCCAAGCCACTGCAACTATGAAATTCCAGAAGAAAATTTTATTTAGCATGCTTCGGCGGAAACGCTTTAACTAAATTTACGCATTGTTAAGCACACAACCATGGAACAGCAAAGGAGTAGCAGGGGATGACCAGACTGAAAGTTATATCATCTTAATTCCAATGAAAATCCCAAAAAATGTGTTGAAAAAAAAAAACGAAAAATAACTTACTTGCTTTAGTGCAGATGTTCGATTTCGGCATCCTTAGTCTTCCGTCTAAGCGAAATACAGTTGATGCGTTTCCGCCAAAGAGTTTTGGATAAAATTTTAAGCAGGATCACTGTTGTAATAGCTTAGAGTAATGATATTGTTCCAAACACTCAAGAAGTCTTTGTAACTTCCTCATTATTCGTGACATCACACATTTTCATTTTATGAAATGTAAAAAAAGGCGAAAATCTCAATTACAAGAATCCATAGCGTTTTCTGTCGTAACATCTAGCCGTAATTGCTTACATATATGTTTAATTTACGATTTTTTTGCTTTTATTGGACTTACTCTACTACGAAACGTTCCATTTCTAATTAAAAGCATTTCTACATTTATTTTATATATTTTCGTGTTATTATTTTCGAAGAAAACAACTTCTGCATAAATGATAATTTTTAATCAAGCAGACATAGATTAATCGATAATAATATCGATATCGTTAGAGAATATTAGAAAAGTATACAATATTAAAATTTTCATTTATTTAAGGAATATATTTTATAAATCATTTAATCATATATATTGTCGTTCTGTCTATGTATATATGTATATATATATATATATATATATATATATATATATTATCATTAATAATTGTTATTATTAATTAATAAATTAAACTAAATATAAGCGAATGCGTCCGATAGCGTAGTGTTACACATATATGCTTTTCTATACATTCTATGGCTAGAAGAAGAAATAATACACTTTCTAATAATTTTCCGAAAGCAATTTATAGATGGCTCGATCGTGTCAAATTCGATAATGAATATTCTAGGACATCACTTAGTAAAAATCTCAGCAAAACAATTAAATCTGAATGTATGGTTTAACATCTTTTTAATATAATATATATATTTTACATATCTGAGAATAAACCTTTTTTCGTCCGTCTACTACCCCAAATTAAAATTTCCCACGTAAAGCGACTTGAGAGGCCCGAACGTTGAGATATAAGATATACTTTCATCTCTAATTACTCACTTCTAAACTAACTTCTGATCATATCCGAACGATTATTCTAGAAGGAGATAATTCCAAACATAATATCTATCTTATCTACGAATATTTTAAAAAGATTAAACTAAAACAATGGCTAATGGTCACTATACCCTACCTCGTTAGTGGTATAAAGTTATATTCAGTTTGTACGAATGTATGCAATACCCAGAACTTGAAGTAGACTCTCCCTCTGTTATACCAATTGATTTGGAATCACCTTCTGAATCGATTTAACCTTGTCTGTCCACCTGTCTGTCTTGTTTTCTTATGTTCAACCTACCGGCCGAAATTTTTAATATGTTTTTACCAAATTTGGTGCGCTGACATGTTTTGCCCCAATTATGAATAATGAACGCTACAAAATATAGTTCGAATCGAGCTTTTCATATAATGCCACTTCAGCCACTTATGGTAACACTGCCTTATTTTGAAAAGTCGTTATAGGACTAACTCCAGCGTGCTATAAAATATTTAAAGGTGGATCGTGGACCACTATAGTGTTTTTAGTTGTTTTGTCTGTCAGTTTGGTCGAAAAATCATTTCGATCAGTTTCAATAATGGAACTGGATATGAAAATTGGCCATATAAAATTTAATTGTCAATAGGAAGGTATAATCTAAGTGAAGATAAAATTTTCTGAGGGCCTGATGCATTTATTCCGCATATTCCTAAGAATTCATCGTTTTCAAGTGGATATAAAAATTGGTCAAATTTTTTTAAAAAACTCTAATTTAGTTTAATTTTGATATTTGCGGAAACGGCAAACGAATTCACGGTCACTCAAATAGGGCGACGTTCAAGATATCTAGCCCAAAAAAATCACAAACAGAAGGGCACTCATGTATAGACGACGATAGATATAGAAATTTCATTCACACCTTAATTTAATGAAGAAAAGTATTATTGAAATCTCACAACTCATATTTGTTTACACACATTATGTCAATATTGATAAGCGACGGTAGCTTCCCCATTGAATGATCTTTGTGGAAAAGGAGCAGTAGGAAAGCCCGTAGGAGGTCTCCAGTTAGGTGGCGGTGGTGCAGGTGCGCCAGCTGGCCAAGCATTTGGTGGCAACATTCTTGGAGGTGGAGGTATACCTACTGGCGGTGGAAGTGCTTGATTTCCGGCCAATGGTGGTAACGGAGGCGGTGGAACAAACGCTGTTTGTGGTGGCGGAACGGGGGGTGGAGGTGGCAGCATATTTGACGCGGCTGCGGCAGCATTTGGTGGTGGTGGTGGAGGCGGTGCCATCAAAGGTGGCGGTATTATTTGTCCTGGAATTACAGGCATCATACTAGGCACTGGAGCATCAGCAAAAAGTTGATGCGGACGATCGGCATGTGACGAGGGATTTTGGGCCGCTAACAATCGCTCCGCTGCTGAACCATGTCTCTCACCCTTCGAATCCTTCTTAAATGCATACGATACGGAGATAGGTCGATTGCAAAGATACTGGCCATTCATTGCATCCATTGCAGCATCTGAAGCTTCGAAACTTGCAAAATTTATGAAAGCAAATCCTTTTGAATTTCCAGTTTCTGGGTCACGCATTATTTTTGGCGTTTGCAATATGACACCGAAGGCAGAAAAAGTATCGTATAAAAGCTTTTCATCGACCTCTGGATCCAAATTGCCAATAAAAATATTTGCTCCCACATCCAAATTCTTTTGATGAGCTGACGCTTTATTAACTCTTATGGGTTTTCCGTATAACTTTATCATATTCATAATTTTTATGGCATAGTCAGCATCGTCTTCACTCAAGAATTCCACAAATCCATAACCTTGGTGCATTTGCGTTACGCGATCTTTTGGCATGTGTACATTAACTAAAACAGAATTACGGATTATATATTTGTATAAAAATAAAAATTAATGAAGTAAATAGTCTATGGAATTAAATTAAATTTCCATAGGAAAACCAGTTTAATATAAAAGTTACTGTAGATAAATTGTTTAAACCTAAGGAAATTTTCTCAAGTTTAATACAATAAAAAATAAAATACCTCTTTTTTGACTTAAAAAAAATATATATATATTTAAATATTGTTTTAAAAAATCATTGAACACTTATCTAACTCGGAATCGTATCATGGTTGTGAATGCATTATTACATAGCCTTATGTGCAGTTTGCATTCAATAAAGATTGTAATTATTAATAACGGCACGAGCAATCCACGTGAGACAATTCTAAAAATATTAAACTTCTAACATTCAGCAACTTTGAAGTATATTATTTTAAAAACTTCTAAAAAAATCAAGTTTATTAATCCATTTGAATTAAGGTTTAATTCCTTAATATAACCTCATTATCCATTTGTGCAAATGAATAATAGTAAATAATGTGCTAATGTGAAGACTAAATAATGTCATAATTGCTTGGCCTTTTGGAGAAGTTGTAGGCAGATGTCTTTGTAAGTTATTATATACATATATGTATATAATTTTATATAATTTTAAATTATATGCGGGACGAAAAATTTTGCATATTTTACTTTTTGACAAATAGTAAAATAGCCCGGCTCTCATGTATATACCATAAAGTACAAATTTTCAATGGAAATGGGGTAATGAAGCGATTTCAATCTTTGATTACATTCTTAGGCAACTAAGTTTGTTTGGAAAATAGCCTCGAATGAAGTGAAGGCAGGATGTGCTTTATGTTTTTAAGACAAGATTATATATGTAAATATATATATTTTACACAAATTCATACCAACTGGTCCCGCCTGCACAAAAAGTTCCCATAACAATGTCTCAGAAACTTTGTCATCAAGACCGCCGACATAAATCGTCGCATCTGAAATATAATTGAATTATATTTGAATCATTCTGCATTAATTATTATTGAAAATACCTTGATTTCGTTCAGCAATTGGTCCAGCAGCCATGATTTATTTATGTTTATTGTGTTCACTTTTGCCAATAGCAAAAATTCACTCTCCTTTAAGGGATATAATTATTCTAACTAAGAATTGCAAATTTCGTGAGATGATGGTAACACTGACAAAAATGTTTATACATTAATAATAAGGAAAGAAAGAATTATAAATGAAAAAATTATTTACATTGCTTGTTAGTTTGAAAAGTAAATAAAATAAAAAGGATTTTTAAAACGATTAGAATATATTCAATATTATTAAAGCTTTAACTTGCAATAATACTTTTTGAGAAAAACAACCGTTATAATTTAAATATGTTTCAATACAATTCATAAGTAGTAATAATAAAATTGATTAATTCAACTAAAGTTTATAACAAGCAAATTATGGGGGCGTAAGCCCTAATCACAAGAATGCGTTATTCCGTTTTTCGAATTAATAAATACCAAGTAACAAGCACAATGAGAAATATATGAAAAACAGCGATAAGAAAAATTAATATAAAACCAAATTAAATTTTTAATTGACTAACGAAACAAAAAAAGAAGAAAAATTACTTTAAAAGTAGGAGCATGGAAGTGAACTTCAACAACGCAGTAATATGTAGCAAGAAAATTGCTGCAAAGTTTTGATTTGATAGATCGCCTTTATGCTTGTTTTCCATTCCTTGCAAAATAAAATCGGGAGCAGACACAATGAGGCAATATTCTCGTTTTCGGGTTAAAAACTGCTAAATGGTAAATGGAATGGCCAGCCGTGCTATCGTATTGTTTTACAACAAAACCTATGGTTTTAGAACCAAATATAAAGAAACATAAAGAACTAATTCAAAATAAACAAGCTTGTTCTTTGGTTGCTCATAAAGAAGATTGATTAGATATGTGTACATATATACATTAGATACATTTTTGTGTATTAATTGGTTCATTGGCTGATTCCCAATAAGAAAATGGGAATAACGCCACGTTGTGTCAGCCTCCACAAACTAAACTTTTATCTCGTATAATATAAAAAAGTTTGAAATTGGTACAAAATATACATAAATTACATTAAAATAAATTATATTTGTTTCTTCTTGTGCGTTTTTTTTTTTCATTTTATTTGTGTACATATGCTAAACAATAAGGTTTGCCAATTTCCAAAAAGCCTCGCAAAAAGCTAGCAATATTAAAAGTGACGCCTTTAGTACCAACCAATAAAAACAGCGAGTATTTATGAGTAAAACAGAGTATCTATATAGAAAGCAGGATTACCGAATAAATCTATTTGACTAATTTCAACGCTCGAACTCTAAAAAATATTTATAAAACATGTAATTTTTGATGACATGTTTTTATATATCCCTGGTCTATTTTTCGCGATTTCGATAACATGTAGATGTCTACGAAAGCGGGGCAATTTGATTTAATTTTAGTGGGTTCGCCACAAAGTCGTGTTAGTAATCCATCGACCACATTTTTAAACCGAACTTACAAGTGATTTTGATGAATATCATAGTCGTTTCTTTCTTTTTTTGCAAATGTCTTTGCGGAATTAACGTTATCGATATTTTTTCAAAGTTGTTTCAATTTCTTATCTACTGGGGGCATGAATCTGAACTGATCACAACCAGTTTTTAAGCCTGGGTAGTGGTAATAAACGGCAAACAAAAATTTATGAATTTAAACACGTTAGCTTTTCTCGCCGAGAGCCCTGGTCTTAATCGGACTAGGAAATTATGAAGTCTAAAGAATGAATTCGTTATCTGCCGTTACTGATAACCACGTCAAGTAATGGTTTACAAGGAATTTTTAAATATTTTTAAAGGCGTGTTCCTTTTTTTTTATGGTATCATTTAAGACCGTTTCTAAGTATTCGTCCAATTCCAGAGACTTTCTTTGCTGTATATATGGCGCTCATACTATTTTTCTTACTTTCAGGCATTTTCACGTTTTCAGCTAGAAACACACAAAAGATCACGTTTCTTTTATAAAATGAAATTTCAATATTAAATAAAGTCATGGTTTAAGTGAAAACAACCCCGAAACATTAGTTTACTTTCTTATTTGTAATCATACATTAATATTTAATTTGGCAGCACTTGAAAGTGTACGTTGCCAAATTGACATATTTAGATTTGGATTTGACCTGCTTATGCCCTGAAATGCTTATGCATTATCATTTTCTAAAAAATAATGTAAAATATAAGCCAAAAATTTGAAATCATATAAAACGAAAGAATTAAAATAACACAAAACAAACATAATTTGGGTGAAAAACTTTTAAATTTAAAATAACAAGAGAGGCAAAGTCTCCCAAAGCCTCGTAAAAAGTTAAGTAACCTTGTTTAAGCCTTAAAGAAATGAACACAATAACTGTATTTGCATCCTAACTGACAAAATATAACTTGATTGTACGTATTTACGTATAGTTAAATATACAGCTTGGATTGCGTTGCTGCCCCACTGCAGTCGTTTGGCAGCATTTAAATTTCCTGTATTCATTTGGAAAGTGGAAAAGGGACAAACGGAGAGATATTAATGAAAACAAAACAAAAAATCGTATGGTTAATATTGTAAGCACTTAATACTTTATTAATAATAATTATTAATCTTATGATAATAATATTATTAAACATCACTTTTTAAAGTAATTTTGCGCTTCATGCGCCTGAGTGGTCGAGCATGAAAAGACCTAAATTAATTATAATAACAACAATGGTAATAATGTTCATAAAATCAAAATTCAATGATACGATCAGTTTTTCAAATCATATGGTCTTCTGCAATAATGCAATGCAAGTTACATATGTATTGAACTTGTTTAGTGTATTGCATTACTTCGACAATGCGAAATGCACGTGCAGTCATTGTGCTTAGCGTTAGTAAATTAACTTTCTGATTGAATTGAATGTATTCTAAGGTATTTTATATTGTCAAAAGCAAGTAGAACAAAAAGTCAGAGGAGTAAATTTCATTCTGATGTTATTTCTAAATATGTCAAATATGGCATAACTTAAAATTTGTGAGAAAAAAATTGCGATTTTCTAATTTCAAAAATGGTTGTTCATTTCATTGCAAATTAAATTGAAAGATTTTTGAAATACGAAATAATACGAAATGGCATTCGTTACAGATATGGTAACTGAGCATATAGAATGGTTAAGATCTAAAGTAATTGGTTTATATAATAAATAATGATGGCAACTACAGTTTTCATGGATTCAGCAACTGTATAGTAAAGTTGGCTAAATTTTTTTTTAAGTTCGATATCGTGTCGGGTGTTGGTGCATAAAAAATGTATTTGTGTGAAATAGAAAATATAAATATTTTATTGATAATTCTTTAAGTCAAAACGGTTTGTCTTGAAAGAATTAAGATGTTGGACTAAGTAGTCGTACACATAAATATAATGAATTCACATTTATATACGTGAGATCTTTACGTTCGTATGTAGGAATTTGAGATGTCTATACTACATTAAAGGAATCAATAAAGGATGAGTTCGTGCAAAAATTTAATTCAAAAAGTGTAAAAGCAAAAATCCATAGTATATATATGTCTACATAGGTACATGCATTTCAATTTCAATTAGGAATTATGTACATATAAAAGTTTGGATATAATTTTGTGTCATAAAACTATTATGAAAATTACAAACAGGATGAGAGTCGGCGTCAAATGTTGCTTGCAAATTGTATTATTGAATTTTCTATGTAAGTATGAGAACACATATATGTATACTAACATGCTCATAAGGGCATACGTGTATATATATGCATATAAATATACATACATATATATATATATATAAATCATTTAATGAAGACACTATAGTTATTTGTGTGTGCGGTCAATGAAATTTGCCATCATTCATTAATAGTGCATCGAAAATGTTGTTGCAAAAAATCTAACATTTGGTCACTTCAATATATGTCATTGATATAAAACAATTATGTCTTTAACACACTTTAGCTTGCATGTATCTAACATTACATGTACTATTTGAAATATTTTTAATTTGGAAGCAATATCGATTTCCATGTTATGTTCAGGGATATAAAGAGAACTACAGAGCTGTTTTTGTAAAAGTCCATATTCTTTTACACATTAAATTTTTTGTTCCTCAAAGTCGAGCTTGTGAATATGGCCTTAAAACTTAACGGAACTTATCGTATAATCCAGATTGTTGGAACTTAACTTGTACACCCAGAAACCCGATAATGTTACGTTTTCCTTGAGGAAACATGCAGAGCTTTTACGAAAATTGTGCAAACTCTGATTCCTTTAAGTGAATTCTAAATTAATTAAATCGATTTCTGAATGATATACGTCGATTGCGTATTTGACCTGGTATATTAAGCGCCCACTTAATGATAAGAATGCCCACTCGGATTTTCTTCGACTTTACTTCATACGGGGGAAGTTAATTTTTATTCGCTGCAATGATTGCATCTAATTTGTTCATCAACTAATGCTATATGTATATGTTATATATATATGGTATAAGTAAATAATATTCGGCTTTTTTTTTTTTTTTTTTTTTAATAAACAAGTAATTTTCTTACTTCTTCTCATATTCGTTTGCCATCTCATCTCTTATACCCATCACCGTGATCTTATCTATATCTACTCTTCAAGTTTTATTTAGTACTAATATTAACGGGATTGTGGGGGCAAAATTATTCCGCCACTTAGTTTGTCGCACTCTACTCTCCAAGTCCTTTACTTGATATCCAATTGATTATACTGCAGGGCTCCACTGTATTTATTTTAGATTTAACACATTTTTTATATCTTTATATGAAGAATGCATAGAATATTATTCATTCTGTCTTGCTTACCTTATGTAATAGATATAAGATATAAGTAGATATAAGTATAAGTAATAGTATATAAGATAAGTAATAATAAGCAGAAAACGTAAGAAAAAGGAAGAAAATAAAAATGCAATCATTCATCAATCATAATCATTGTGTGGGCGGGGTCGATTTTTTTTACATGAATAGTAGTCCATAAGTATATATAGAATATTTCAGCATTTTATCTTTCACAATTTGCGAGTAATAAGTTTAAAAACACAAATTTATACTTGGAGAAACAGATGTGTCCAGTTAATGCTTTCCTGTGGGGATGTGCTTTGATCAATTCGTTTCATTTTGAGTACCAACTTGCGTGCAGGAAGTTTCAAAGTCTTTGTTAAATTTGCAGACGATGGCTTCGATTTTGCAGCCAGGAGAATGTTTACGTCAGACATTACACAGGCAGACAGACAGACGGATATACTTAAATCGATTTAGAATTTGATGCTGATCAAGAATATATATATACATTATGGGGTTTCGTCGAGTTTCCTTCGGACATTGCAAACGTTTTGACAAGATGAATGTACACCTCATCCTTCGGTGGTTGGTATAAAAATAGTACAAGGCATTTTATTCAAAGTACTACCCAATGTCAAATATTACAAACGTACTGCATGAGCCATTGTTGCCGGACGAAAAAGTGATGGGGTCAGATTCTTCTAAAAATACTGTTGTTGGTAAATCAAAATCAAAATTGGCTTTTAACTGGATACACTTCACCTCGGATATTACACACAGAGGGACAGGCGGACGGACATGCTCAAGTTCATTCTGAATTTGAAACTAGTCAAGAATTTATATACTCTATGTGACTTTTAAAGCTCAATTCTGCGCGTTACAAAAGTGTTGCGCAAAAAAATAAATTTTCATGCTTTCTAATCTTGGGTAGGCGTGATCAATTTTTCCCAATTTTATACAGGTACTACAGCATAGCCCATAGGATATACTTTTAAATGTTTGTAGATTTCTCTCTTGTAGTTTGCGAGTAATGAGCAAAAAACCAATTTTTTAATCCTCTTGAAAAACAGGAAGTCTCAGTTTACGTGGTACTGTAGACATGTCCTTTGATCGATTTGTTCGATTTTCGATACCAATCTGAGTACAAGAAATTGCAATGTCTCTGCCAAATTTGTTTCAATTTTGCGGTCAGGAGAATATTTTCGACAGGCATTACACAGCCGGACAGACAGCGAGACGGATATGCTTAAATCGACCCTTGTTGACATTATACTTTTTGAATATTTCGCCACAATACTTTTTTATTATTACAGGAAACATGACGCTTTATTCCTCCCAAACGGTGTTAGCCATTCAACGCCATCCAAGATATGATTCAGCAACGGCGCTTTCACCAAATTTGATGAATGTTTCGGATCATTATCCTACTGAAATCTTTATAGCAATGGCATATTTTCTTCACACGCTTACGGTAGCATTACATTTTCCAACAAGTTTTTATACACAAATCTGTACATAGGGTTCTCTCGGACATATATCCAGCCGATACTGTCCCAAGAAACACAGCTCGACACCATTCTATTTGCTCCGTCATGCTTCACAGGTTTCTCAGTAAATTTAATATGGAATTCTCTTCAGGAGAAGCAGTGCACTTCCGTCCCCATCATTTCGAAACAAAATTGACTTTCGCTTCCTTGCTCCTAAAGTTATTTCTCTACTTTTCTTCACCTTCTAGTTTGCTCCAATTTTTATAGGCCAAAACCAGTTGCACTTTCTGAACAAGGCAACTTTCCGAGCTATACTTCGGATTCGATTGGCACCTAATAAACGTCCACGAGCAGTTTGGGATGAGACGACATCCTCACTTTCATTGGAAATTGCTCCAGACAACTTGAAGAGATCTCGCTTTGCTAAAATTGTAACGCGAAGTGATCTAGTGATGGAGAGTCACTTCTAACAAAAGCCAATATACAAGACTCTAGCTCTAGTTATCTCTGTAAGATACGGTAATTAATTTTGTACGTTTTTCCACGATCTTCAAGCTGGATGACCTCAGCAAATTTCTGCTTGACTACAATGATACGCTCGACCTATGTAATATTATTATAAACATTAATTCATATTGCATATCTTTCCCAAGAAATACGATTCACCTTTACAATCCACTCTCACAGCAAAATATTACAGAGAAAATTTTACTTTTCACACCTATTTCACTGACCAGCTGAAAAACTTACTAAAGCAACTAAAGCATGAAAGTCTTCAAACTTTTTCTGCAAGAATTAGCTGAGGTGGGATTCCAGCAACTAATTTTGAATAGTTTTGCCACACGTAAAAGCGCTATCTCTTACAATCTATAGGCTTTGAACCGAAAAATAGACTTTGCGAGGTCTTCGAAGCTTACTACTGGGCGTTGCAAACGTTTTGAAAAGATGAATATACTCCTCTATCTTTCTGACATAATAAACATTCTCCATCGAAATGACAATTGATCCTTTCTCGCTATCCACGAATGAATTCGTGCTCAAACAGATTATGAGACATTGATTAAAATTAGAATGAGCCAATGTTCAGTCATCCGCACGTGTCCTCCAATATCGGACAGAACGATATCATGCTGATAAACAATCCTATCATATCTTTTTATGATAGTTGATGTCTTTGATAATCGGATCAGTTGCGTATATAATGGTTAGTAGCATCCCTAATCATGATTTGTAATCTTGGTATGGCACATAATACGTGGCATCGATCCCCTTAGAGGGCACAATGAATTAATAAATATTAGCCTCTTATCTGCAATGTTAAGTCCTCGCCTGGCTCAGCTCATGGTTTTTTGCCGTCTCAATTATTATAGTGAATGCATTTCTAATACAAGACTTTCAACGCCGTTTGGCTTAAAATCTTATTGGGGCCGAATTCCTTGCTTTGCATCATTCCAGTTTCCTTTGAAATGCGTTTTTGCTATGCTTAGAATGACTTTGAAAAATCTATTTCCCGTTTGTGGCATATTTTCAATTCTTGTGTCCAAATGTTTTTTGGCAACCTACATGTACCTTGCCGCTGTACTACGACAATACAAATTCTGATAGCAACTTAATGCAATTTAATCACTTGTAGACTTTTTCTTCGTGTTAAATGGAGAAAATGATGCTTTCAGTTTTTGGGCGGTTCTTGATTTCTTGATAATCGAAAATTTGACTTGCAAAGTATGACTGGCATTCTAAAGATATCAAGAGTCAGTGAGTGTGTTCACTGCTTCTTATGAAATGCTTCTTCATCATGAGAAAATTGTTTTCAAATGGATGCAGTGTTTATTCACAATGGACTAAAATCACACACACACACACGCACGCACATATCGATCACTTCAATGGCGAAAGTGGTGCCCTACTTACCGCATTGTTCAAATCCGCAATCCAGTGATTATTATTTTTTTGGTAAATTTCAAGACGATATTCCAGAGAAAGGGATTCGTACCAACGATGAGGTCATAATTGTATTATTTTGAAAATCATAACAATCGCCCATCAAAACATTGTCAAACAAGTGCTCAACAAAATTGTTGAAAACTAAACTTCTCGAGTGTAATTTTCTACTTTTCTTTAAGCTATTGCGTGTTTGCTAAAGTTTTGATCAGCAACTTCTACAAGTAAAAATGATAAAGAAATGGGAAACATCAGTATATATAACGGTTAAATTCGATGGTTTCGACTTTCCTCTACATAAAATAACACTTGTCCATTTAATGTTATTGATTTATAAATGGCGTGCGCTGACACTTATCATGGAGCGCTCAAAATTATTCTTCTTCCAAATTCATTGCTTTTAATGTTTATATGAAGAAATCCGTTGCCGAAACCCAGCAAACACGTTTAGAGGTTTATGATGATGTTGGTTCATCATGTCCCAATTGTCGATTTTGGTTCCAACGGTTTAAAACTGGCGCTACGAATTCAATGAAAATGCCATTTTTTTGGCCAGTTGTTGTAGGAGTCGTTCAGGATACCCTGTTGCAGCTCGACGGGGAAGTTCTGCCACCACTACACATGGTGCCTCCTAATTACCACTTATTCAAATCGGTGCAACATGGCTTGGCTGGCACGCGGATCCGCAGAGTTCAAGCAGAGCGAAAATGGGTCGATGGGTGGTGGATCGCATGTTGCCAAAAATATTGTAAAATTTTATAGGAAATGATAAAAACTATTTTGATTAATATATTGTCTTGTACCAATGTTCCACAATAAATGTTTTTTTTTTTTTTAAGTGAAAAAACTATCAAAATTAACGCAACCTCCTAGTACATGAAAAATGTTCAACGCTCTTGGAAATGGAGTTCCGAAACTATTAGCAAAGTAACAACGTGAATAGTGGTTTTTGAAGCGTTTGTAAACAACGCGATTTGCTCAAGCCACGCCGAGAGAGTGGTCTGCAACGAAAGACAACGAACAAGTGTGTTGACGCCAATCCCAAACGTAGGTCTAAGCCTAACAATATAATGTATTTGTTTTCATCGATGAATAGCAAAAAATTCCCTCGAACACGAACATGGTTTTTCTTGTCTCAAATTAATCGTTCGCTCGGACATATTTGGCATTAGTCTGTTGTAAAATTAAGATTATAGAGGGGTTCGTTGGGTATATTTAATTATGTATATATATATCATTCATAAATATTCTAAATTTTTGGCATGCAACATGCATGCTGCCGTAACGGTAAAAAGAAAATTTGATAAAAGAATCAAATAATAAATTCTATCAATGAATTGTTAATTAAAAATTAATTCTTTATCCATTAATTGTAGATTTTTGTAATTGCGTCGAAGTCCATTTCGAATCCACGGATAGCGGATTCTTTTTGAAACATACGCGTCAACCACCAGTCACGCCCGAGATATCGAATATTCATTCTTCTCCGGTTCCTACATTACGATCGCGTACAGCTTATGATTCTATTTTATCAGTTGATCGCTTCACCGTGGTTCAAACAACGCAACCAGTATCAATCAGAGCCAGTTATGGTCCGTTCTCTACTAAACAGACCGTACCAGCTAGATATATCGTGCCCGATGCCATAGAAAATCAAACTGATTATATGAATGTAAGTATATAATAAAAGAAAAGAAAATAATAATAATAATAATGAAAATATAGCAAAAGAACGAATCGAAAAATATTTATGAATATTTAAAAAGTGTTTATATATATATATATGAATACGATGACTATTAAAGGAGAAAGTGCATAAATCAATAGTTAATGCTCATCTCTGTTCTTTTTGATATTGAGAGGTAAAGGAAATTGAACTCGCCATTTAACCGAATCTTGAACATACTTCACTTGAAGTAAACATAAAAAAAAGCTATTGACGGCATAGAATTTAAAGAAATCTTTAAAGTCAGTTTATTTCAAACGCCGCTCTTTTAAAGAAATGTTCTAATATGATCTGAAGTCTAAAGTCTTTCAATTATTTTTATCCCGATTAATGGAACTCAGGTACTCACAAGTTGAACCGGTAGTACAACTTTGAGCGTCTTTCGTCATGCTAAGAATAGCGCTTTGCTTGGTTGTCGCAGGGCGTATAAAGTCGAATGTGTGAGAGTAATCTTAATGTAGATCCGTGATATATCCCTACGACTTTGACAATAGATTTCAAAATTTTTCAAAATTGATGCAGAATGTCATAAATGGCTATGTATGACCTTTTTTATGGTTTAAAGAATTAAAACTCTGCCTAAATGCATTCGCAATGTATTCCAAATTTTATTCACATTTACCCCTAACAAGCAATATATATATATGCATATGTATATATATATTTTCTTTTTTTTGTAATGTGTTTTTCGATGTAAAACAGAACACAAAATGAATTGTATCTTTTGTTTACACGATGTCGCATTAAAGCTAACATGCTTCTCCCTACCCGCAACGTTGAGAAGCCCAACATAGGTTGCACATATTTAATCAAAGCGCTGACCCTTAGGTATGTATTTAGTACATTCATTGGTTAAAATGTAAATAGGTGAGGTGAGGAATTTCCATAGCAAAATGATAGATAAACAAAAGTTTACTGAATGAAAAACAAAATATGTTTACATATATTGATTGCCGGGATTCTGGATCGTTAACATTTTCCTTTTAAAGAGAAGAAGAAAGCATTTTTTTTTTAAATATGATTTAAAATTATAGCCCATCATCGTCCCTGTGAAGTCATAGTTTGAGAAATGGATTGAAATTTGGTTTTAATAAAAACACATACATCCAACTATTGCACTAATACTGACCTGTTCCGTTTGCTTAAACGTAACGCCTCTAACGCATAAACATTATTGTTTACCTAAGGAAAGCAATGAGTCTTTCATAAAAAATCTCCGACAAAAAAAGTGTTGAGTGCTGTTTTTAATGAACGACTTTCGTAATGTGGGCTCCAATGTTTTCATGTTGAAGAATCATCTATCCAAAGTTTGTCACATATTACGATTATTTTGCAATTCAAGCGTGTCCGTTCTTGTTGGTAGCGATTTGCTACCGTTGTTGTTTAATTCGCTTGGACTTAATATAATAATGCGGTCTGAAACACTTGTTGGTGCTGAATGGGCACGTCACAGATGGCATATATATATATATATATATATATATATATATATATATATATATATATATATATATATATATATATATACTATATATACTATCCTTATCTCACGACGTTACCGTAGGTAAAATATATACACGTCCACTTATGTATACGCGTCCATTGGAAGAGTTCTGGTTGCGATTATATTATTTGAGGAAAGCGAAAGGCGACCACATCCAGCAAATAACGATATATTTTAATACATTTTCAGAATACAACAGCTGCACTTCTGGAGTTGCAGCAGTCAAACATTCATTTAGATATATCTGCGCATTTAGTTAGTACTAAAGTATCTCCGGATTTTCCGGTTCTACGGGTCCTGTTTCATGCTGGTGCAGATACGAGTGGCCACTTACAACGCCAGAAGATTTGCGTTCTGTTGCATGTATCTTATGGAAATCACACTCCTTTGAAAGGTCGTTGCATGCCTGAAGGTGAAGATGGTGTATGTGTTGCTGAAGTACGTAACTTAGTGCGGAAATACGAATACATGACAAGAAAAGAATAATAATAAATGAATAAAAAATTTCTTTTTCACCATTTAGGTAGTTATACCGTTCTCATGGTTTCATTCTGTCCCGCTGCCATATATAAAGGATATACCGGGCTCCGTACCAGTTAAAGTTCCCCAACGTCATGTTCAAGTGTCGTATAGTGTTTTCGAACCCCCCTTGCGTAATCCGGAGCAATGTGAGCCCAAGGTTCAAATTCAACCATTAACAAACTTTGCCCAAATACCACTTGTCGCACCTAAGGTAGCATTCAAAGAGCTACGACCCGATGATTGCTTGACGATACTTTTACCACAACAACCACTTTATCCAATGTCAAAATTTCATGTGCCAGTTTATATACAACAATCTTCTGAAAGATCAATAGCATCATTTTCAATAAAAGCTCGCGTTAAATCAGGTATCAAAGTACTCAGCGCAATGGCTTTAACCGATTTGTGGAACATATCAATTGAAAAGGAAAATACAAAACATACAATTGTGCGGGTAACAGCTTTGAGGAAAGAACAAGAGCGGATCGCGGAAAATCAAAATTCATCACACATTAAAACAAACGATAAAAAGTATGTATATTTAAAGAACTCTGTAATGGTACAAAAAAGTTTTAATTTTGTAAATAAATTCGAAGCAAGGTAAAATGATGCGATTGGGCCCGACTGAACACTATATATTTCAGATCATTATTTTTCTTATAAAATATCAAAAAATCTTCCTTGCTGCCATATGAAGATTTTCCTATTCTCCAAGAGAACTCTTATATAGAAGGGGCTTCGAAAAGAATAAACCAACGGTATATTTCGAATAATTAGGAGATCGGAGTGTGAAAAATCGCTCCCATTCTACCCAAACTTTTCTCATTCATTGAATATGTCAAAATACTATTTTTTTTTTAAATCGATTGTTGTTGATATATATTAAAAAATGTATTTTTTTTGTACATATAACTATCTTTTCAAACGATCCAATCTGTTTCCGTCTTGGGGCCAAAACAGGCCAGCGTACCTTAAGTTTGGATCCAGAAAATCCATGAACAGACGTCATGCGGGCATATAGCACGCAAATATATATATATATATACATATATGTGGGTGTATTTCGTACGAAAGTAGGATTTTTGAAACATGAATGAACTGATGACTTAAAACATTGTTGCGAAAATGACATATTTAATGATTTGAAGTCAAATTCTAAAGAAAGGAAAACCATGTAAACATTCATCGTGCGTTACCTACGTAATGCAGCTGACGACTGGTGAAAAGAAATTTGGCAAGAAAATAAATTAACAAAATAAAAATATGGCGATGAATTTAGGTAATGGGTAACTTAGTTTTTACGAGTCCCCTTGCCTGAGGACCTTAATTGTCGAAATCCGCTAAAGTCAATTTCTATATGAGATTACTAAAATTACACCATTTTAGCGTACGAAGATTCAGAAACCGTTATATGAAGGAGTATTGAAAAAATTGTGCTATCCGAACCCGATTTTTACACCAATTTGCAATGCCAAAATGCCATTATTTAGCGATTTTTGCTAACGGATTTTGAAAATTTCAAAATAAGACATTAATCACATCTGACTTAATCCATATCAATAGAATTTGTCCTTGAGATGGAACACCTGGTTGCACCAAATTTCATCACAATATCTCAAAAACTGCAACTTGTAGAATAAGGATAAGAATACATGGGCAGACATCAAACGGATAAACAGACAAGATACAGAATCATATTCTAAATCGATCAAGATAATAAAATGTGGATCTATCTTAGTTTCTTATGGATATTACATACAAACGTGCAAATTTATACCTTGTACCACAAGTCGTGTGGCGTCTAAATATAATAAAATTGTGATAATAAGTTTTTTAAGTTTATAAGCTTCAGTAATCTAAGAAAAGGAATAACGTCTACCCTCTATCCTGGTATTAATGTTAAAAAATGTTTCAAAATATGCAATTAGGTTGAATATAAAATGAACATAAAAGCTTTCCTAAACAACGCTATTTTTTTATTTTTTTTTATTTCTGTGTATGTATGTGTGTGTGTGTGTGGATGAAATAAAAAAATTCATGGTCATGAATATAATTTTTTTTTTCAGAGTGGAAGAAGTATTTTCATGGTTATTTGAAATAGCTGATGACGCAAAGGAATTACTTGAAGGTGGAAAAATTGTATGGTCTGTTACATATATGTATGATGCATCAAAAGCGAAGGACATCCCTTTGGAAAATGTTGGATTAGATGATAGTAAAAAGAGAGTCATTGCAAAGTTGGAAATCAATAAGGATGATATACAAGCTGTCTTGCCCATGGCGAAGGTATGCACAAAATATTGAATTATATAAATGATCTGCCGCTATACACTGAACTAATTCGTTGGAAAACTATTCGCTGCTCAAATGATAAAATTAGAAATACAGAAATAATGATCGATTGAAGACTTACTTTTTAAGTAAATCCTTGATCATTATTTAGATTTCCCATATATTGCGATGATTAGTTAAAAAGATGTTTTTCTTATTAGAATTGGGAATTAATGAATACAGCCGTGTTAACTGGCCGTCAAGTTGCCCAAGCTATGAAAGTATTTATTGTTTCACAAGGAGGAAAAGTTGCTGACGTCACTCTTCAAAGCTCATGTCATGCTGAGGATGAAAGCGTTATAAAGGTTGATTTCGATTATTGTTTTTTTTTTTCCTTTTTTTTTTTTTTTTTTTTTTTTTTTTTTGATAGAATAAATATTCGATTCAAAGATTTATCTTAAAAATATTTTTTAGGTTTCCTCATCATGTAGCTCGGTATATGTTGATGGTTCTGAAATACGTGGGTCATCGAATGCATCAATTATAGTTAAATATGGTACATACATTGGTTTAGCTAAGTTTGTGGTTTGGATGCCAGAATTCCCACTAGAAGTTTATATTAGTGATTTTCGGCTCTCACAGATAAAGGGCTGGAAGGTCGGCGAAGAAAACCAATACATGTAAGCAAATGTACATAGCGAAAATAATTTGTTATTTTCGTAACTCTCTCCAATATTTTTAGTCATAAAAAGTTACGACGCCGAAAAAAACGTTCATTTGTAATTGGGCCATATAATTCTGGTTATCACAATAACGTCGGTATGGATAAGATGGCGTGTCGCGCAAGATATCAACAAAGTCCTGTAGAAATATACGCAAGATTTGTTGCTATTGATCAGGTACAAAATATAGTTTCTTGCTAATTAAAGCTAAAAGACTATTACAAAAAGACTATTGTTCAAAATTTTATTCGTTACGCTTATATTATGTAAATTGTGACAGAGTTTTGTAAAGTAATCGCTTAGTTATAATAATTGTTAATTAAATTTAATTTAATTACGGTAGTGAGTAGCGTGTTACACATCTGCATATGTCGGACGAATGACGTAAAAGAAAGTGAATATATCAACAAGGAGAAATGCTATAGAGAGTATGTTATTAATCAATACCAAATTCGGAACCATATACGTTAAGTACGTTTGATCTAAAATTTGACTGACTCACCTTCAGGAAGGTGAGCATACAAAATTTTTGCTCAAAAAAGTTGCATCCGCCCAAATAATGCATTTACAATTACGAAACGCAAGGACGAAAACTATATTCGGCTTTTGCCGCGTTTGTTTTAAAGTCGAATATAAAAAATTTTGATTGCAAAAAATCAAATTTTTCGCTTTCGAAAACAAATGTTGTACTGTGGGCGTCACTTCTGACGTTTCTCGTTTGTCTTTACATAAATCTCATGTACTTTATTTTTAAAATTTTTTATAGAATTCCGGTCGGATTAGCTATTTCATATCTCGACGAACTGGATTACGAGTAACTGATTTAGTTCAACCGTTGCTACGAGTGGCGGATCCCAAAATTGCGAGCTTAAAAGGAAGAATTTTGCAAGGAAAATCAATGGGACGTACAGATGTTCAGGTAAATATTTCTCTCTAATTTATGGAAATATTTGAAAATACTTGGGCATTATTTAGGTTTTATCTCCTATTACTGGGCGAGTTATTGGTGCCAAGGAAATACGTGTTGGAAGTGACAAAGTTAGTTTAGTGAAGCTGATAGTTCGAGTTGTCTCTGGATTACAACTGACGATTACAGCCGACAATACAATTGAAAATGGTTATATTGCCGAAACGGCGGTTACTCACAAATTAACAGCGCAATACCAGGAAGGCCTTCTTGATATAGATTTAGAATTTTCGGATGGCTCTAGAACACCTCTACGGTAATTTTTAATATATTTAATAAAAACCAAAAACTAAGGAAAACCATTTTCCTTGTACAGAGACATATCTGTAGAAGATTACTTTCTTTTAGTTGAAAGTTTAGATACAGAAGTAGTTGCATTCGCACCTATGTTGGCATCACATCATCCGCGAGTTATCGCAGTTGGGGAAGGCAATGGCAACCTTTTAAGAGTCACCCTTTTGTTAGCAGAAAATTGTCGAACACGTCGAAATACAAACGCTACCAAACAGAGTAAAGCAATTTCATCTCCGTTAGCAAGTGCTTTAGCATCCGTGGAAGTGGACTTTAATAATGGCAATGACATTGTAAATAAGCATGAAATTGTTCAAAATGATGGAATAGTGGGAAAAGACAAATTAAAGTTTCGGAATACTGGAGATCTAGCTGATATAATAGGTTAGTTGCGCATATCCTTCCAAATATTGTATGTATATTCTTAAGGTCCTCAATTCGATATGCATGCTATACGTATAAAGAAATTGACACAAATCGAACATGAGTGCATTATGAAATTTACATCTTCAGTACAGCGATTTCAATGCGCGGAACAATTTTAGAAAAGTACCTAAATTAATGCGATTCTCAATAAAGATTTTTGACGTTATTGTTTATATATATATAAAGAATAGATAGTAATGGGGAAATCATCTACGGATTTAATTAAAACTTATTCGCTTTCTTCTCTACGACGCTGTATAAAAAATTCATGCTAATCTAGAAATGTTTGATTTTTATTCAAAGTTGCAGCAATTTCTTCACTAACAAACACTAATAACAAGACTTATAATAAAGTATGTATCGAATACGTTTTTAATGCTCTGACTCTGGCTATAAAATATTGCGTAAATTATTTACATGATTCGATCATGCCTCTTGCTTAAACAAAAGTCATTTTGGAGCATACCTGTCTGCACACCTGTACTAATTCCTACTTAATGGAAATTCATTTGAAGTTAAAAATATATTGCTGCAGCTTCATTTGTGTGAAACTGTTAGAACACACAATAGCAGAATTAATATTTCATATATTCATAAACTAATCTATATTTGAAGTAGGAATCCCGTTGAGAGATTCTACGCATCATCATGAGCCTACGGTACAAGCTAGACAGCATCGCGGAGTTATTCATTCCGCTGGAAAAGTGCGTTACGGAAAAGCGACTCATCAAGGAAATATGACCTCAATGGAAGTAGGGATGTACGTTCTCTTGACGGCTTTTTGTTTCGCAATAGTAGTATTCATTATCTCTTGCGTGGTTTACGCATCAAAATTTAAGCCTGCCAATGTCGATAGCGGACTAGACCGGGGTAAAATCGTTAAAGGATCTTTAAATGGAAACGATTTTCTCCAAGAACCACGCTTTATAAAAGAAACTACTACTAATGCTCATGATTGGGTTTGGCTGGGCCGGTCAACAATGGATAGGACATCTATCATAAATGAATCATCGCCAGGGCAGAGTTTTATTAATCCTAGGGGTAAGCGTCTAAAAAGTGATTTTCTGCAAGCAAGTTAAGCTTATAAAAACTATACGTGTAGATTCAAAGATAAGGATAACAAGCAATCCCATTATCAATTACTCGAGCGACGTAAATTCAAATAACGAAGCAACCACTTCGTTCCACGTCAACAGTTGTGAATTCAATGCCAATTTATATAATCACGATGCACAAAAAACAGCAAAAATGTAAGTACTCAAGTTTTTCATTTATTATTATCATGTTTTAATACGGTTTGTAAGCACACCAGGACAAAAATTCTTCCAGATTTACGGTCAATTCCGTCCGTTTAATTGTAAAAGAGAGAATAGTCATTGTAGAATTATGCTGTAGTCAGGGCGATTACTCCCTTATGGACCATTTTCAATGGTCCTTGACTTTTATGCTATGCGTACGTCCCTATATTTGTTCTTCCGGGGTCAGCAAAGATGATTATTGTAATTGAGCAAAAAAAAAAATTAACAGCAACTGTTTTTATAATAATTGAAAATTTGTTTGTAGAGAGAAATGGATTAGACCTGTATGCTTCACTTTAGACACATAATCCAGTAACGTAATTTAAGTTTTTAATTTCAAAGTTTTAAGAATTATTGGTGATGTTGAATTATTTGATGATTTTTATTAGATTTTTAGATTTTTGATTTATAGGTTATGTTTGATTACTTGGTGATGAAATTCTTTTTGTTCAATTTAGTAACATGCTGAGGTTGGTTGTGAACACTCCAACGACAGCATGCATACTGGTGAACATAACTTAAGAAAAATAATTTGTTTTCAATTTTTATTATTTATTTTTTTTTTTATTGATAATTGGTTTATATATCAATATACACTTTTCAAATTATTGTTTTCTTTTTAATTGCAGATTTCCAAATCATTGCCAAAATATGGAAAATAATTCGAATGAATACCGACCTCCTATACCACCACATCGTAATATAGACACACGTCTATGCGGTTCAAGCTACATTTGCAACGTAAGTATAAATGAATGAAGTCAAAATGAATTTAAATATCCGACTCCTTCAGCAGAATATTATAATAAATTTTGCAAGTGTTCACTTTGTACAAAACTATTTTGTAATTCCCGGAATCGATTTCAGATATTTTTTCAGCGAAAAATTTGAAAACAAAAATTTTGTCTTGATTTGAGAACGCATCTGTAATTTATTATTATAGGCCAGATACGTTATAGTACTTGTGCTATATTAACCGACCTGAGATAGACTTATCTTTTGATATCAATCGATTCGGAATCATTTTCTAAGTCAATTCTGCCTACGATTTATATGAGCATGACATTCTGAATGTCTAAACACTTGCTTTGTTAAGATTAAAATAGGTAAAAATGGCCGCAAAAACCTAGCAGACATACGCGCACAGAAATATGCCCACAATATTCAAAGAGCAACAAGAATTTTCAAAAAGCCTTAATAAATGAAGCCTTTTTTGCCAAATATGAATTAAAAATTTGTCAACAGAATTTTTTATCGCACCGCCGTACATAAGCAAACATATAATGAGCATTTCTGGATGATCTAGTTGTGCAAACATTTACTAAAATTTCATTCTTTTAATTGAAAGCAGTTTGACGATTTGATCGATTAATTATATGAAGAACAGAAATGGTGGAGTAAACTTACCATACTTGAGTAAAATTTCCTCTTCTCTCCTTAGGCGTCACAAATTTGCAAAACATAATCATTTTATAAATTTTTTTTGTTTTCCAGCAAATTAATAAGCCTTATAGAAGTAAAGGAGATCTTATGCTGCCATCCGGCTCGGTAACGAAAGAGATTCTCACCAAAAATAAAGGACAAGTGCAGCAATCATCCCCCGAGCAAATATTCTCGCCTCAAGAAATTTGTATTCCTGTCAATCCAAGTGGCAAAATAATAACCACCAACACTGAAAAGCACAATGCCGAAAAATTGGTAGAATGTCCACATCACAAGAAAAATGTTTTCCAATTTGATACATTAACTCCCAAACAAAATAATAATCCAGATGTAACAAACCAGTGCGCAAATATTGGTAAGATGGAAAAACTCCTCTTATTTCTTACGTTTAATACACCGATCTTAAGCCCAAAATGCTAAAAACCGAAAGGTCGCATAACTTATCATGCAGGTCCTAAACTCCTATTTTAACTACCCATAAGACGGGACGCAAAGGGTATATACGACATTGTATCCGCCACTATGCAGTAACGGTTTCTTTTCAATTAAATATGAAAAATCGAGCACTTTCTGTTGAAAGCTCGCCTTGAAGCTTTCAAAAGATATTTTTGTGTACAGTAATGTACAGTATGTACAGTAGCGAAATATCTTATACTGTTGTGTGAACGTGAAAGACAGTAGTTTCACATATATGTGAAGGTCAAACGTTGGAGAATATTTTTAAAGTATAAGTGACGGTAGATCGATAGAAAAATCGATAACAAGTTGTTTAAGTACTTAGTAAATCCTAGAAATAGAAGGTGGATTTCTATTGAAAATATAAGGATTGATGTTAGAAAACTACTATAGATACTAACAGAGAAGGAAATTTGCAAATTTTATAATTTGTTTATTACAATAATAGAATAATGGAATAGTTATATTTTGAATCGTTGCTTACCGTGTAATAATCTCACTTTAAATAACAAATAAAAGAGCACAATATCGCATAGATCTTGCCCCTCCAAGAACGCTAGTGATATTCATATTGGCGGATAACACTATGTTTACAATCTTACAAAGATAACAAGGAGAAAAGTTATGCTCGCCTTATGGCGAATTATTGGTAGTCATCATCTCGAAAATGCTTAAATTTATTTAATTTATTTAATTCTTTAGCCTAATTGGATTTAATAATTAAACAGATAGCTTTTTTAATGGTGTGTTCATTCTAAAATATCTTTTACTTTCTTGACATTTGAAAAATATATCCCTTGAAGATCCTCGAATTAAAATGATAACTTTAAACGCCTGCACATGTAATGATTTTTGCGATTTGTATTCAATTCTACTTTATTTCAGACAAAAGTAGAGATACGGACAAAGACAAGTTAACGTCGCTTGACGAAAATGTGATGATAACAAAACAAGAGTCTAATTGCTTTGTGAAACGGGATAGTCGACAATCATACCCTAAACGTTGTAGAGCAAAAAGAGCCACCATAGTGGGTAATCCAATGTTCTCATCGACTTTGGACGGTGGTATTAATCAAGAAGAAAGTTTAAGTTTGGATGATCTCGATATGGACTATGAACAAATTATGCACTATTTTGATAATTTAAAGGTAAATTTTATAAAAATACATATATATATATATATATATTTTTTTTTTTTTTTTCGAATTTCCGTTATTTAATTTATTGATGATTCTATTTCATTGTATAGGAATCGAATGCTTGAGTTCAGGAGATCATTGCTAAAATTCGCGAAATACTATCTACAATTCACCAGCAATATAAAATGATAAATACCGATGCTAGTCCAAATTTCTAAACGTATCGCCCATTTCGGCGATTATTCGCACCATAATGAGCTTTTATATAAAATACCTACCGTAGAAGGTAAATCGCTGCAAAATTATAGCAATGAAGTACATATATTTCAAAGTCATAGGATTATAATAAGAGGAGCCATATATAATATATAAACGCGAAATTGTTATAAAAATCGACAAAAAAAAATGTTATTAAATTGCGCTAAAGAAAAAAAAGTATAAACCTAATTGTGTCTCAGTTTAAGGCAAGCATTTAAGCAATTTAAATATACGCATCCATATACACATCTAGAGTAGATTAGTGCTTTGCAGCTTTATTTTAATACCAATTGTATGAAAAAACCAAATATACGTATGTCCGTCATGTTATTGCTTATAAATTAATACTTATATAAATATTTGTAATTTGTAATATGTCATTCCGTTAAAAAAAAAAAACAAAACAAAAAAAAAGAAACAAAAACAATGTTATTATTTCCCAATCGGTGTACATGTATTTACACTGTACGCGTCGTTGTTCTACAATAAATTAAGTTTTGTTTTTATTTTTCTTTTTCCTTTATTGTTTTGCTTTCTTTTTTCTTTGTTATCAATCGTGCCGTCCATGTGCATTTCTTATTTATTTATTTAATTCTTTTTTATGTACTAGAAAACTCAATAAATTTAGCCTTTACATACATATGTACCGAATTTCCACCTACACATACACACACACACACACACAAATCCACACATATACACGAGCGTGCGAGCGCGCGCGTCCACGCACACCCACACATCCACACGTAAATATATAAAAAAACATACACCCACATTACAAATATTTACACACAATTTGTTAATCTAGTCAAATTTTATTTACATGCACTTATATTTTAAGTTATTTATACATTTTTGTACACCATTATTTAATGAAATTCGCATACAAAAATAATGTGCATACGATGGTATGCGTGTTATTGAATCCTTTTAGAAGCAAACATAAATGCAGATAAAATATGAACACGATATACTCCTAAGGCAATATACTAAATAATTATATTTAATACTCTGTATTTATTGTAAACTATAAAACGAAAGAGAAATAAAAAGAATATATACATATATGTATATATATATGTATATATATGTATGCATACGTATAAATATGTATGTATGTATGTATGTGTATATATGCATTACAGTGCAGTGTCTCCAATATGATTTTTCTTCTTCATCATTATTATATATATTTTAGATGATAACATTGCCCACAATTTTACATCAGTTCCGCATATCTACAGATCAATTTTGAGCATAGAAAAATGTTGACAAATGTAATGAGTAGCAATCGTTACTAAATATTACCTTTATGGGATATGGCTTAATCAAAGCTATACCCGACTACGATATATGATACAACGATATTATGTAATAAGTATTAAGCGAATGCAAAAGTTCGTGCCCCATTATCATAAATGACAGAACCTTGCACATTTAAGCTACGCTGGTATGCCTTCTACAGTTATATTTTTAACTCTCAACTCAGTTGTCTCAATGCTATGCGTGTGAACAAGCACATCCCTTTAAAATAGTTTATTTTCATTCATTTGTCCGTTTCAAGCACGGACTAAGATAACATCATAGTAGCGTAGGTAGGAAAAGTGTACTGTCATCAAAAAGCGCATTTTTGTGTGAGACACTATGTTCGATTCGGCAGTTTCGTTAGTGCTTTCTCTTTTTGTTTTTAAATGACATTTAGAAAGTGGAAATAATTATATTTTGCTTTCAACAACAGTACTAGGAAATATATGTATAGCAGAAATCAGGAAGAATCATTATAATAAAAACTTTTTTGCAATAGCTAAATAAATATACATATATATATAAAAAATAATAGTTAATCTCCAAGAAGAAGACAATTTGTTTATAGAGAATTATTCACAACAAAGTGCCAAAAGTAAAAACGACCAAGCATAGAAAAATGAAAAATTGAAAGTTTTATTGCCTATGCACTTACATATAAATGCCTAACTAATAATACGCACAACCGCACCAAACATCTGTACCGTAGTGTTAATAAACTCATGCACTTAGGTCTCTTCAAAACGTTCCAGTGTAGCGTACACATGTTCATAGTGTAGTTTTACGCATACATAGCGCACAAACGTCAGTAAATGTGTTAATTTCAAACCTCTTTCTCTCTCTAACGGTCTTTCATATCGTTTTTTTATGTCAGATGGTTTGAAATACCACTTAATAATTTTGCTGGGCAAATGGTTCTAGTAAAATGTTATATATACAACTTTTTTTGGGACGGACGAGATCGACTTTTGAACACCATTCACCTCTCTGTTTAATACAATTCTTCCCGAAAATGTAAATGATTACACCTCCTTGCCACCTCTACAGGTTTGCTTACATCTATGTAGTTCACCTTTGTCATGACATATTATTTTGTAGCAATTTTTATCATCAAATATTAAAAATTTGTCCTTTTTGTGATTTGCTTGCATTTTGTAATAACATTTATATGGAAGAGGGAGGACTCAGCAATCAATTCCATCTCATTCAAATTTCTCGCGCTCATCTAATGTGTCGTCGTAAAAATGGCTCAATTCAAGCAGTTTTTAACAGCGTTAAGCTTTAACCGAGGCACGTCAATGTAGTAAAATTCCTCAAAATAGGTTGGATATAAAAGCATGTGTGCCGATATGCTTAAAGAAATTCGAAAACTGATACTGAATCGATTGGTATAATAAGCGAGTGGGGCTATATTAATATACAAATTTGAAAATCTGCAAAAATGTACCGTTCCCAAAAGTAGTCCGCGGTATATATAATGAAAAATCGGAATTATTAATAAAATGTTACTTTAGGCGTAAAAAGCGTCAGAAAGTTTAAGTCGAGCTTCATAATTTTTTCATTTGTGTGGCTTGACAAGAATAAAAAGAAGAGAAAAAAGTAAAAATTGTGGTTTACCGCCATCAAGTAAAGAGTATTCCAAATCTTAAATAAACAATGATGCATTTATTCGAATTTATTCAATTTTATTTGATATAGTTTTTAAATTTTTCTGAAATTCTTTTTCAGATTATTAAAAAGAGTTGCTGCGCAAAGTTCTTTTTGATTACTTTGCATCATTACATGGGAAACTTTTCGGTTGACACAAATCTTTGAAGTACTGTAATTCTCCCGATTTTATCTTTCAGTTATACACTCGTTTCCGTTACATTTATTGTTTGCCTCTATCCCGCTTAATCTCAATTTTATTAAGATAGCTTTTTGAACTCATTATTGAAGTTGTACTAGATTTCTGTTTCCCACACATTTTACATGGAAATCCTCTGACACGCCGTCGAGTTAAAAATCAAATTCCACTTCATTTCATAAGCCCGCGTGATTTAAATAGAAAATTGTAGTACTTTATAATCGCTCTATTCACACAGCTCTTGGCGAGCTTTCGATTCGAAATCGATTTTGTTGTTCCGGAACCTTATTTGAACAGCTGCTCAATTACGAACAATTCGTACGACACAAATCGAAAGCAATTATGTTGATTGAATAGGATGTTGCATTTTACACTTTTCTCCTCTTTCCCATATAATCCAACGTCGGTGTATATTAAAATTTCCATCCATCATACACTAAAGATTAGTTACACAATTAGATAGAGCATGGAAAATATAAGTGAACCGCATAAGAGAATGAAAGCTAAAGTATAAATGATGAGAGCTTTCTTACGTAATAAATTGAACGCGTAATCCAAACTCCAAAATAACCCTTCAATAAAACATTAGGCAAGGGATAAGCTTCCATTTTTAGTATAAATGTATACATAACATAAAATAATATAATAAATGTATGAAATATAGAATAAAGGTATGTATGTATGTGAAACAAAATATGAAATTTCAAAGGCTTCTTATGCGTAAATATATTTTATTAAAAACGCGCAGACGAGTGGAACAATGAAAAGTTATTCAACTGGAGCAAATTGAATTAATGACTTGATTCTGCGTAATAGTGCGTTATTGAAACCTACATCCTTTTCGTTTGTGTGTTCAATAGTAGCACATAACTGCTTCGAAAACCTTTCATTAAAAATCGATACTAAAGTCTTTTTCAAGCTTAATAAACCCGCACGTGTGACCTTTATACCAGTTGTCGATTCTGAAAAGAAAAGAGGGATGAGCTTATATTGATGGAGCCGCTTGAATAAATGACAGATAAGAGAGTAAAATATTTAGAATGTCAAGAAAATTATCATATCGCTTTACAATTTTTACAAATTTCTATATCCCTTCGTTTTTTTAAACCATTACGAAACGATGAATTTTTTATATAATCTCACTAAAGGTTTGTAAAAAACTTTAAATCAATTTCATCATCAATCATTCCAGAAAAGCTAGTCACTCAGGGAATGTCCGCTATAAACACAACGATAAGCAGAGAGAACTGAACAGAAGGATGGCGTACATGATCAGTAAGTGCTATGCCTCTATCAATAAATTTGATATAGTTTATGGGCTAATCATGCCTACCTTTGTGCTAAAGTTTTTTTTTTTTTTTGAAGTATCGAGTTGCAGAACAACGAATTAGGCGCATTTTCGAACCCGCTCTGTGGCGAACAATTAAATACATGTACATCATGTTTTAGTTTTCTATATCACGCTTCTCAACCATGATCGCTTCAACAATCGGTAAAGAGACTGAAATCTCCTAAACAACAAAGCATAAATATACTTTATGAGATCTCTAATCAGGGATTTTAAAAAATTGAAAAGCAAATTTATATACATTTATATAATATGCCATGGCTCTGTGATTAAGGATGTGAAAAAGAAAAACTCAAAATTTTTAGTCCATAACGCCATTTTAAAACTTCCAGATTTACAGCAAGTTTTATAAATAGATCTTTTTCAAAGGCCAACACAACACCAATTCTCAAATATTTTTAAGAAAAGCAAGTAAGAAATTTATATACGGTCGTGACCAAGTCCTTTATGCCCACCACCGTCATCCTAAAAAGGACAAAATCAATAATATGGAGTGGGCACAGCTGATTTTTTCTAATTGTTGTCCCATAAGTTGGACCAACTTTCAAACTCTTTTGCAAATTTGTGGACTATGTTTACCATAAGTACTATACAGTTGCGCGGACAGACAGACACTTTTAGATGCATTCCAAATTTGAAACTGGCCAAGAATTTATATATTCTATAGGGTTTTTGAAGCTTGTTTCTGCGCCTTATAAAGGTATTGAAAAAAAAGTAAACTTTGGTACACTATAACGTTGGGTAGGCGCGGTCAATTTTCTCCATTTTTGCGCATATACTACGGTATCGCTCATAAAATATGAGTTCAAATTGTTTGCATATTTATCTGCTATACTTTATGCCTAATGACCAAAAAACCAGGTTTTTATTTCTTTTGAAAAACGGAAGTGTTGTTTGATTGAAGGCGTGTCTGTGCATCGATTTGGCCGATTTGCAAGACTAACTTGCGTGCAAGAGCTTTCCATGTCTCTGCCAAATTCGAAGTGGATAACTTCTTGTTTGCGGCAAGGAGAATTTTTACAACGAACATTACACACGCGGACAGACGGACATGGTTAAATCGACGTAGACTTTGATGCTGATCAAGACTATCTATACTTTGTGGAGTCTATGAAGCTTCCTTCTGGGCGTTGCAAATGTTTTGACATCCTTCGGCAATGGGCATAATAAGATGAGATTTATAGATATCAATGTTTGGCTAAAATTAAAAAAAAAAAAAATTATTATACTTACCCAAGTTACGAACTGATTCAAAACAACCCGTATCCTGGACATTTGATGTAATAAAACGCATATAAATGTCAAGGTGTGACCACAGTAAGTACAGACATTGTTGCGCAATAAAGGCGCATAAGCTTAACTCATTCTGCTTTTCATTGCATTGCTTTGTGACTTCAACGCTTTTCAATTGAGCTAAAAAAAATAAACATAATTACGTTTCAAGTCAGTAAAACAAATTAATAAAATCAAATAAAACTAGTAAGAAAGTTATATTCGGCGGCGGTCGAATCTCGCATACCGACCGCTACGCTTTTCGCATTCTAGTCTTCAAGTTCCCTTATTTGATACCCATATCGCTTGTATTATTAAGAAAAAATTAATCATGGTGTCGACCATGGTCATTTTAAAATTAACCCATGTTTAGGCAGTTAATATATATTCATTTGGGGGGTGTATAAAATAGTTTTAAACATTCTGTGTTGTTGGCCTTATGATAAATAAACATAAAACCTCATAAAAGTTAAAAAAAATTAAAATATAACTACTTGTAACTTTGTGTGGGCAAGGTCGATTGTTTCCATTTTTGCACCTAAACCGTACAGTGCTTCGTAAAGTCAACTTGGAAAATTTCGGCCTTATAACTTTAATAATATCCGAGTAACGAGTAAAACTCCAAAAATTTTTGTTAAAAAAAATGAAGTTGCCTTCAGTGTACGCTCCTCTGCACGCTTCTGCTCTGCTCAATTTGGCCCATTTTCAATATCAACCTGCGTGCGGAAACTTTCAATGTTTCTTCCAAATTTCAAATCATTATCTCCATTTTTACGACTAGGAGAGTGCCAACAACATGCACCACGCAGGCACACTGACGGACAGACATGACTAAATCAACTCACAATTTCACGCTGATCAAGAATATATGTACTTTATAGAGTCTCTGAAGCCTTCTTTTGGGTGAAAAAAAAAAACAAAACAAAATGAGTATACCCACATCTCACAGTGGTGACTATAATAAAATAATTTGACCATAATCTTTGTCCAATTGCCACAATCGCAAAAGTAGACGCGAGAAGTAGAAATTTAGCACCTATCTTGATCGATTAACTAATCACCAACGCTTAAAGCCTATATATGCGTACACAGTCGGTTAGAAACTAAGCTAACCTCTAACTAACCTCGACAATAAATTTTCACATTTTTCACGCCTATAATCGCATAAAAGACGTACTAATGTGCTTTGGAATATATTGGAAATAAATTGAAATTAAAATTTTATCCATAATTGTTAGCAAACTGATCGGTACCATTTTTGGATCGAATATGAAGCTTTTCTTCTCCCGTATACTTGTATATGGGCATATTGCACTCATTTTTTTAACCTTTTCAGTCCATTAAGAAATGTTTGTGCATAATGTCAGTTTGCTATCTTCACTTCATTGTTGCGATTGTTTCAAGTCCACAGAAAGTACGGGCCAAAATTATCCATTTTAATAAGAATTAGTATATGTCGTCATCTATACCTCGAAAGCTAAGCTAGATAAAAAAAAAAATAGCTTATAGATATTTAAAGGCCTTTTCATATAAATTAATGTTACAAAACAATGTTGGAACCGAAATTGACCCACGCGATAGTCGTAGCGTTAATAACCGAAACAATCGCTACTAATACTAAGTATAATAACATTTCAGATAAAACTGTACCTGTTACATCAAAACCGGTGTTCTTTAGATTTGATTTTTGTCGCAAAAGCCCTTCCAATATAGATATTTGAGAATGATAATACTCGACGGATCCTTTAAGTTGATTAGCAATAATAGCAAGGTTATAGTGATTTCGTGTGGTACCGTCTCTGAAAATGAAAGTACAAGAGAATTGTTTTAAAAGAAATTTTTAAATAAAATATAATATAAGCGCAGTATTATAGATTTTTTATCCACGTTTCGTTGCTAAAAAGGTATGGTGAACCGGTGGGAAAGTTCTACCGCATTTTACTACCTTTAGATAATTTTATTTGACCTGTCAAGGAAACCGTGTAGATTGGAGCAGGTGCGGTCTCATTTTTTCACGTACTTTTCGTCCAATATAGGAGGATTACTGTCAATATCCATTATTAGTTCGTTGCGAAGTGCAGAGTGAATAACATGGCGATGGAGAAAGTGCGTTTGGTATGAGTTCAAGAAAGTTAGCAATGTATCGATTACTTGAAAAAACTTATATGACACGTTGGGAAGTAAAGTTTTACGTGTTCCACGTTTGCCAAATTTCGTTTCGGAGATTCCAATCTCAGAAAAGATCTCCCATATATAGATGGGTAGCGATAAAATTTTGTGATGCATTTTGGGGAGCAACTTATATCTAATCAATAAAGCAATTGCAAAGAACGCATCGAATATTTTGGATTAGTCTTGAAGCGGAATATTTCAGTTCCGCACAATTTGGCTAAAAGAAATTTATCGCATCATTGGAGAATCCGTTCACGTCTGCTTCTTATATACAATCTGAAGCGGTTTTTGGACAAACTCATTACAGGAAAGATGATTTCTTTACGAGAATAAAAACAAAAAACAAACTTAACTACGAACCTGAAACATCCGCCACACTATTGTAAAACCAAATCTTCATTAATGGGGGAAGGTAATGTTCTGTGTACGGTGAGAATAGAAGAGGTCCAGTATAGTATGAGTTGTTTAAGTAGGGGCATACTATGAATGCGAATACCTCCTGTATGCTTGAATGCTTGATAAACTGAATACAGCTATCAAGGAGAAACGGCCAATATTAACAAATAGAAAAGGAATTCACTTCCATCACTTCCATCACAATGCAAAACCGTATACTGCAATCGTGATGCAACAAAAAGCTGAATCAACTAAGATAGGGAATTCTTAGTCGATCCAACATATTCACCTGCGGTAGCCATATCTTACTACTATCCTATTTCGATCGCTTCGGAAATGTCCAAAGGGGAAAAACTTTACTTCTTTTGAAGCTATCTCCATGACAGTTACCGAATATTTTGGGTCGAAGCATGTGATTGCAAATAATAAATGATTAAAATGGTTTTAAAAAAATGTTAACATGGATCTTAAAAAAGAAGAATTTCGAAATGGGGATGGCTCTTCTCTGGACTTGTTACAGCCAGATCAAAAGGGAAACTAATGTGTCTTTTTACTATAAAGCTTGTAACTTGGTATCGGGTATGATATTCTGTTGCTGTGGTCACAATAAAACTCTTCAGTATCAATTTTAAATTAAAATACGGCCTTTATGTCATGAAAACCATAAAAAAAAAAAACTCTCACGACCTATCTGTTATGTAGCCGACTGAATGCTGCTTTGACTCATGTCATCTGTTAAAGGTAATTATAACAGGCGTAGTAGATAGCAATATTTCGCATATTTCAATTTTATTTAATATATATTCAGTAAGAAATCTTATTGGATTTGATTTTATTTTGTTTATTTTGTAAAGATCTAGTGCTTTATTTAAGAGATGAATGAAACCAATTACGGGAAGGAAGTACTGTTTTTGACAACATTACTACTATATTCATGTATTTGGTACTCACCCGTTTTGACCTGCATCGATAATATTTGGCGAAAACAAAAGTCCGCACGATTTATGATCTGCAGAGTTATTAGACACCACATTTCGGCAGTACAATATTACGTTAGCAGCAACCTCCAAGAAGTATTTTATATGATTAGCTTTGTTTAGCTCATTCGGCTCGTAAGCAGTGTTCTTAGGTTTCATCATATCTTTAAAGTGTGAATCACTGATTATAAATCGAGCGAGAACGGATAACATTAGCTTTCGAATTCGATAAAGATTGACTCCTACATCGTTAATAAACTCCAAATTTCGTAAAGAAACAGTTTCCTTGAAAAATATATTATAATTATTTTATATATTTAGCAAATGATCGACTCTTTTTAACACGTTCCCTGTCAAGATGCGTGCTAATGCGTTGCGATGGCACCTTCCGCGCCACCTATTATTGTTTTCGGTAGATGCTGCTAACAAATTTAGTAATTTTAAATAAATGCGTTTTCTTTCGCTTATAAAAGAAAATATACATTTTCGGTAGCGCCACATGCGCGGCTATCGTTGTACATCGCAAAGCAGTGTTCTAAATCTCATTGCATCGCATAAAATGGTAATGATATAAATTAAATTTTAAATTCTCATGCGCAATTGAATTTTAGCCCGTACTAAGAACGGTACGGTAACGGTGACAGGTGACAAGAAACGTGTTAAATAGTAAAAGTTATTTAGGTACCTGAACAAAAGTCCGAGCAATAATTCCTGTAATTAATGCCAGCTCCTCCAATAAACCGAGGTCTGAAACTGAATTTACGGATCGTAAAACTAATTCAATCATATCACTACTGGAAAGCACAAAATGGACCACTTGCGATACGACCGAATGATTTTCGGTGCCTAATGTAGTTACCAGGGAATCGCACAAATGCAATGCAGGAAAAAGGATTTGTCTGAAGCGGACATCAATCGGTGATATGAAATTCGATAATCCCTGTCCTTGCCAAATTTCTGTTCTTCTCAGATCAGGATGCAGATTGAAAACCGTCATAGATGCTAAAACTTCTAAAACCTTATTCGAGAGTAGCATCTCGGCTCCTACATAGCTATTTGCTAAGTAAAGCAACATAGACATTTTTGATTCATAAACGTATAGACACTTCATATTTTCTGGGATGTCATTTAAAATTCTGCACAATTCCTCATTTGATTTTAATAAACTTTCGACAATGTGCGGTAAGTAACCGCGTTTATCAATAAAATCCATGAAGTTTGTCATCGCTTCGATTTCTAGTATGACATCAATGCATGCTAGAGCCAACATTTTACATATATCATGGCCCGTAATACAATCGTGACATATTATTTGCATCAATTTATCACCAAACGATGAAAGCACTTTCACAAGCATACGAAGTTGATTCGGATCAAGTGATTCATTAGTATCTCTCATCGATCTATCTAGGCGGGACACATATCTTTAATTAGATAAAAATAAAAGTTATAAATCCAAAAAACCCTCTTATAAACGAGCATAATAGATTAATGTATATAATGAATATTTCACTTGCCAAATCATTTAACTCCACTTTCTGAATGTTTTCTTTATTTACTTATTTACTTTGATACCATTGCACAAAAATTAATCTTTATCCAATAGAAGAAAAAGAACCCAAGCCTCAAAGACCATCGGCTCACCATTGCATGTTTTATACACACACACGTATGTATTAAAATTAGAAATATATTTTACGAAAGTATGTCTGCTTATGTGGCAACGTGTAGCTGTTAGAATTATTTTACGTTTACGACATTTCGAATTGCTTTACCATTCAAAGGACTAATTCTTTTATAGTGTTGTGTGTATGAATCTAGAATCTGGAATCCCCGCAAAAGGAGAATGCTTTTGTATGCAAAATCTTTTGGTAATTTTTGAGATCTTTGACGGACTATTAAAGGCTCAAGTAAGTACGAAACTTGTTATTGATGAATTTATAAAAACTTTTATCGAAAAATTAGCTCAGTTCTTTTAAAAAATATAAAATCCCTAATGAATGTCGTAAGTGCTTCATTCGTAATCGTTTCATTGCATGCTAATGATAATATACAATAAGTACTTACTGTTCATCTTCCAATTTGTTAGATTTCTGATTTTTGTTTTGCGCCTTTATAACAGTCAAACATTTTAAAAGTGCCGCATACAAATTAATTCGCAGCTTCTGTGAAGACACGCCACTAACCATTATCCATTCCAATATATGTTTTAAAATGTATTTTAAGTTCAATGCATTCGATTTTACATGTGATTTACTAATTCCGTCCTTAAATTCGTCGCTATCGTTCATTTCTAAAACTGAAATTAAAAATTCTATTCAATTATTTTAATGTATTAAACAAAAATGTCAAAATGTAAAAAGGGAATGAATGCGTTTTAAAAAGAAACAGACGATTTTACGCTCCCAACCGAAAGACATAGATAAATAGAGCAAGTTCAAAAGTTATAGGTACCAAATGGCTAAATAACATTTTTCGTCTTTTTCAATCATAGAACGGGGAAAATTTCAAAGAAATCTCAAGAATTATTCCCACACGATCCATATATTTGACATTCATTTATTATGCTAATATACTACTTTTCAACGATTATTCTTGAGAGTCACCGAAAATAGCAAATTCTACCAATTTTTAATAACGGTTGTCCTTGAAGCAAAACACATTACTGTGCGATATTTCATTAAAGTATCTCAAAATTTGTGACGACCAGAGGCGCTCGATTCGATTCAGAAACTTACTCTGAAAGAAAGAGAATTTACCTCAATGCCTTCATGCTGTAGCATACACGTACTTCATACACTAACTGAAATACATACTATAAGTAAAAGACCGTAAGTTGTAAGCAAACAGCATGTGCTTCAAGGCTTATTAAAAATAGATTAAAAAAAAAAACTTCTCGACATCAAAAAAACCACAAGATAGGATAACGCTAACAAAGTGAACAATCTTTTCTTTTTTTTTAAATAAATCGAGTAATTGAGCAAAAAGTTTACGCACCGTTTTCCGGTGTCAATGAACAACAGTTACTTAAATTTGCTAGTAGCAACAGAATGGTCCCAGACATTAGTATGGCTTCCTCGGACATAATGTGATTTAGAGTAACCTTACTGAGGATTTTTTGCAATATTTCCTTTATTAATTCTTGTTTGATTGCTTTCGGCAGACATGAATTTGGCGCACAGCTGAAGAGCACTTCGGTAACCTGCAACACAAAATTATGATTCCATTTAGAGAATAATTCATAAGTGAATAAATGGAGATGTCTTTAAAATATAAAAATTTATTTACCTGGCTCCATGCTTCGATAAATTTGATTGTTGCAAAGTGTTTCCGCCTTTGTTCGTTCACTTTAACAGCATACAAAAGTACGGATTCAATTTCTTTTAACATGATCTTGCGTTGCCCGCTGGCAATATTTTGTATTGTTTTTAATTCACTATGAATTATTGTACGCAATTTTTTAATGTCGACGAATTTGACCTCTTGTTCCGATTTGTATTCACATTCGCTTAACAATGGCTTAATCTTTGCGCTGTCAAAGTAATTCCATTTTGCGTCTGGCAACTTGTCGTCCCCAAATTCAATACAATTCAAAACGTTGCAAAGCAACATATTATGGTCTTTAGATGGAGAATTGCTTAACGGGCCTTCCGCGAACACAGTTGCCGAATGCGTATAAAAATTGTTTATTTCCATTGCCGAGATTTCCTGATTCCCTTTGGCAGATACTCCTAAAAATAGCTTACATATATGCTCAAATCTAGACAACTGCCCTTTGGCGTTAGTAATTTTCAATTCGATGGCAGCGCACTTTAATAAAAAGCTATTTTGCTTTATGACACTTGAATTATCCATTTTAACCGAAGGCAACTCCTTCAAGTGACGATATAAAAAATCGTTACGAGAACGTATATAGCGAAGAATTGAATCAGACGTCTTCTGAATAGCACATAGGGAATGCAATAAACGAAATGCTCGCTCCACTATTCTTTCCATGTCAATATCCAAACATGTAGTTATATTCCGCATCTAAAATAATTAATTTTATTATAATCTCTTAAATAAATCAATTATCATATGTAAATGTTTACAGTGTCCTGAAAATTTTATAAAATGAATGGCGTAGTATACATGAACCCACAATCGCGTGAGGAGTGTCCTGCGCGGCAGACAAAAAATTTCCTATCTTCCTTTCAATACGCAAAATAAATAACGGAAATATATTAATCATTTCCCGCGCAACATAGACGTATACTGGATCTAAAACGTTTACACCTTCTCCATCAGCCAATGTCCCTGTATGTAAATATCTACCCCTCTTACCCGTCTTTTGGAAAAAGAGTACGTATTTTTATTTGATGAAAAAAGATTGCAATCACTCTAACCGCGCTTACAACGGCAATAGACAACAAGAAACTTTAATTTACTATCTATGGCGACTATTGGTCTAAAACATGATGAAAATATTCACCAGAGCTTTTATTTAAAAGCCTTGCAAGTGTAAATTGACTCCCGATCAACTGGCTTCCATGTTCCCAACTAAGCGAATATTTGAAGTAATGATTATCAAGTATTTCCTCCTAATGAGAATCGATTTCTTCTTTACAAAAACAACTCTCACGTTGAATTATAGGTGCTATCGGTCATTTTAAGAACGTAAAAGGTGCTACTTGTCTATAATGGCGTAAAAATCCAGACATTTGAGGAATTGAAAAATTATTAAGCGATTTTCATTTATTTACATCGATGTGGGCATATATGTATATGTATATACATATAATCATAATATAAATATAATATAAATATAATATAAATATAATATATATATATATATATATATATATATATATAAAATATATATATTTATATTTTCGGCTAACTTACCTCCAAATGATTATCCAAAAGACTGATTAATGACTTTGTGCAATTACTGCTCCACTCGAGAATACCTAATCGTTGATTTTGAAATAAGTGATCTTTGTCGTTATCAAAGCCCAATAAAAAGAATGCTAAATTTGGTGATGGATGATATAAATTGTCTTGAATGAGCTCGATAATAGCCTCCTTTGTTTGCAATTCGATTCTAAGTGGTTCCACACCATCCACATTAGCTGTATTATTTGACGGAATGTAATCGTGTTCCAAGCATTCCACAAATCCTTGACGGAGTTTATCTCGGGTGTTCTCATTTTGAGTTAATATTTCGAAAATGTGGGAGTGCTTAATAGATTGCTTTGAAATGACATGAAGAATTTTAACAGCTTCGAAAGCATTACTGGGCAACCAATTTGAATACATTATGAAACTTGTAGTGTTTAATAAGTGATCTGGTTTTTGTGTTCGAGGATTTATATCTAATAATATTTTTTTAAGTCCACAAAGTAATATGGTACTGTTAGCCAGTGAATGCGCCTCTAGGAACGCATCCTGGTGAACTAAGCCAAATCGAACTATTTTTAAACAATATAGTGCACATTCTTCCACATGGATCTTGCCAAGGAAATTTTTACATTCATCCAAGAAAACGTGAATCGTATCAATAATTGATAGTATCAAACGCAGCAATTCCGTTTTGGTCTGAAGTTGAAGCATTATATGAAATCCTGGAGGTGCTTCACTACTTTTATTCCCGTCGAAATGCTGAGGTTTAACTTCGTATGTATCCAATAGATATTGCAGTATTTTTAAACACTTAACGCCAATTATCCATTTTTCGATAGGATCTTTATAGTTCCTATAAATGAAAGAAGCACGCTGATATTTATTTTTAATACTTCGATAAGAGCATATTAATTTACACTTCAAATTCTCTATATCGATAACAAGTTATCATATTCCGAAAAGATGATTTTTATTTTAACGCAAATTATAGTCTTAACAATGTGGGATTTTGGCTTTTATTTTTGTCAATAAACCGTGAGGTGTACCTATAATTGACACACACACATTTTTTGTGCAACCTTTTTTTTACGTTAACACGAAAAACAACAAGTAAATTATATTCGAATCTTTAGGTCGAATCTTTTAACAATGGTAGCAGCTTGTATACGATATTCGATTGTCGTATAGATCGAAAAACTATTCATTCGATGTATTAAGGTTTTATCGTATTTTAAAAAACACTTTTTTTTACGATCTCATAGCACTTTTCAGGTAACTGAACTAAAATCCGCATTTACATACATCGTCTTCTTCATACATACTTTTCCATAATTATCGGTGAACTTTTGGATTAAATTTAGTCAATTTTAAAACTTAACCCGTACGTTTTATTATGACAGAATTTAAGACGATTACGGAAATTCAACACCTTGGGTCCATTATAAAAATAAGGGTCCATTATATAATTATATAAAATTGGGTCCATATATAATCCATTATATAAAATAAATAATGCTCGGATTTTCGCTTATTGTGGACAGGCCCACAAGACGATTTGGTTAAGTTTCACTCATAGAAAAATTGCTTAAAATTTTTGCTTCACAAAAATTTTCAAATGAACAACAGCAACGAAAAAGATATGGTCAAAATTGAAATGAATTAACTTCTCCCTAATGTGGTTTTCTATGCATTATCAGCTTTTAGTGAGCATGAAACCCATGAAAATTCAAGAAAATATATATCAAGGACAATGATCTATTTAAAATAATTATGATACCAATGCTATACCTGTTGCAAAATTTAAGAAAAATATTGTTGACTACAAAACTTAAGTAAGGATCAAAGCCAGGCTTACGAGATCCGCATCCCAAATTTTTTGGTATCCCTGATGTAATAAGAGAATATAATAATTCTAAAATTCCTTGTGTCAGCGGATACTTTTCTAATCTGCATTCATTCTGCTCTATCTCCAGTACGATATTGGACGTGCCTTTAAATAAAAAATGTATATGTCATTATTGATAGGATTAGAAGTACGCTTAAGTTAAAGAAATGTTTGCATCGCAAAAATGCATTTTCGAAGGCAACGATTTTAAAAATGTCATAACTAATTAAAGAACTATGATATTAATAAAAAAACAAGTAAGAAAGTTAAATTCGGTCGGGACCGAATCTTTTATACTCATCATCGTTTACCGCAAAAAAAGACAAAAGTAAAAGAGCAAAATTCCCATGCACTATAATATGAACTGAGAGCAGTTGATCCCGTCTATTTTCAAAATAAAAGTTTTTGTTGTATAGGCATGTGGACATTGTAGGTGTGTCCTTGGCAAAGTTTAGGTCAAAACCAAATTCTTTTGCAAAATTTTTCGACGATATCTTCATTTTCGGTAACGGGGAGTCTACCACAAATACTACAAACTTACGCAAACAGGCAGATGAACAGGCGAACAGGCCGACACGATTATGTGTATCTCAAATTTGAAACTGGCCAAGAATTTGTATACTTTATGGGGTTTTTGTAGCTTGTTTCTGCGCGTTATAAAGATATTGAAAAAACAGTTAGTTTTATACACTATGATATTGAGTAGGCGTGGTCAATTTGTTCCATTTTTCTGCACGAATGCTACAACATCGCCCATAGAATATGCGTTCAAATTTTTGCACATTTATTAGGTATAGTTTATGAGTAATGAAGAAAGAACTAACATTTCATTCCCGTTGAAAAACAGAGGCCGCTTCAATGTATGTAGTACTGTAGGCGGAGTCCTCGACCGATTTAGCCCATTTTCAATATGAGCCTGTGTGCAAAAACTTTCAATGTCTCTGCCAAATTCGAAGTTGATAGTTTCATTTTTGCGGCCAGAAGAATGTTTAGAACAGACATTTATACAAACGACCAGACGGACATGCTTAAATCGATTTAGAATGTGATGCTGATCAAGAATATATATACTTTCTGGGATCTGTGATGTTTGCTTCTGGGCATTGCAAACGTTGTGACAAAATGAATGTATCCCTCATTCTTCGGTGATGAGTATAAAAACAGCTCGTTTCTTCTTAGTGCTAATTGGAGCAATACAAAACATTTCATTTATAGTTATTGAGGTATATACTGACTGTGTGTGTTGGTGCTGGGTATAGTCTCAATGATTTGCGATGCCTCCAAATTATTCCATAGCAAATTCGCTGTTTCTCTAGACTTCCCCAAAGCCGCAAGTGTAACCAAAATGTCGGCTTTCAAGGCGAGTGGAACAGAGCATGTTAATAAACCTGTTAGAAGTTCAGATCGCATGATAGAACTTTTAAAACTTTAAATATATTCAACATAAACGAGATATTACGATTTTTATTACTCATTGCACTTGTAAGCCAAAACAGAAGAAAATTTGTACGAAAACTTAATCTATACAATTGCGCACATTATAGTGGGCCACAGATCACTATTGGAAACACCGTCCTACAGTTATCCGGATAACGATATAAAAGGCATTATATGGGAAGTTGTGAAAAAATTGGCCTTGGAGCAAAACACATCAGTGCACCGAATTTCATCAAATTATCTCGAATTTTTAGGTTGAACACATAAGAAACAAGGTGAGCAGACTTACAGGCAGGCTACAATCAATTCAGAAAGATATTCTGAATAGGTCGATATAATAAACGGTAAGTCTGTCGCGAGTCCTTCTAGACGTTACATACACTCGTACAAACTTAATATATCCTTTACAACAGGCGAAGTCAGTTAGGTCTGTCGTAAGTCCTTGTAGATGTTACATACACTCGCACAAACTCAATATACCTTTTAGAATAGGTGACGTCAGGTATAAAAAGTTGATTTTTGATTTGATTTTGAAAAATTTGAAATGATGTGACCCCTTGAGGTACTCAAAGTTTTGAGACATCTTCTATTCCATTTAGCTCAGACGATTTATGTGTCCAAAGCGATATAATTATTTTGACCATTTGTTACACCATGTCTAATCAAGAGTTAAATCTTATAAAATCTTTAAGATAGATGTAATAAGCATCGTAATTCTTGTTGAGATAAAACACAAAACTACAACATATGCTATATTTATACCTATTAGGGTGCAAAGGGGATTCCAATTAGGATGTTCACACATGGCAATTCGAGCTACTTCATCATATTCTGCAACTGATCGTATTACTTCTAGCACGACTCTCAGGCCTTCAATTTCATTTGGGTTAATAGACCGCTTTACGGCACGACTCCGATAAATTGTTTCACTTGATGAGCAATATTCCTGTCTCAAATTTCTGAAATTTAAAAAAGGGATAGAATGAACATTCATTATCATCATTTTATAATTTTATAACTCAAAATTTTTTCATTTGTTATGCCCACTGCCACAGAATAAAAATAACAATAAGAATATATTCATTTGGTCAAGACCTAAAAAAAAGCTTCAGAGACGCTATAAAATATACTCCAGCTTTTTAAGTGTGTCCTTCTCTAAACTCTGTTTGTCAAGTTGAGAATGGACCAAATTGGTCAAATGATACGCCTACCGTAAGACATAAACTGAGAACACCTCAAAAGGAGACATTGATTTTTTTATTCGTTGCTCATACATGTTTTCTTTTGTGGCGTAAAAACTGTGGATGTAAAAGATTTGACCCCAAACGAATGCTTTTCCAAATCTTTTTCTAGACTAAAAGCACCTTCGAACACCTAATACATACTGATAGAATTAACAGCATTAAGTTTTTTAAATCCTTTAAGATTAGCTTTCATAAACAGAACGCAAGTATAAAGAAAGAAATACAAATAGATTGGATAGTTTTTCTTCAATATTCGTCACCTCAAATTAGTACTAAAAAGTCTTAAAACACTTTTTGTTGCCTATCGGGATCGTTTTGCATTGATCTTTTGAATTAGCCTGGATACCTTTGTATCATGTTTTTAGCTAACGTGTGAAAACGCGTGTTTGATAAGTTGTCAGTGATTATTTTCACCATGAATTGTATGACCGTGATCGTGTTAGATATATGTATATATGTAAAAAATTTTCCATCTACAGGTGTTACGCATTGATTGCAAGATGTGTGTTTTTGCCTATTATGAGCAAAATCTTTTTTCCAAACTTGTTCTGCGGCGATCAACTATTAGACGATAACTTGGCGTATGCCAAGTGCGATTGTATAGAAAATGGACAGACATGACCTAATGGTGTTTCTGATGTGTATTTCTAACTGCTACAAATGAAAGAATAAAACTAACATACCTGGGTTGCATGAAAAAATTTTACAGACTATACATATTGTAAGAAAACTTAAGACTACTCAAAATAAATGGATCCAGTAGATAACTACCAACAAATGGTGGCAGCAAACATCGTTTCATATCAATTTAAATTGCAGAAATATGGTTTTCTGATTTCGTTTTACCGTTGCCGAATACTGCCTCTTATGAAATACACGAAAGTAAGATTGCACTTACGTGTAGTATCTAGTAAAAGAAGAAAAAAAGTGCTCCCATGATAACGTTGAAGTTCCAGTTAATCCACTCGTTTGCTTTAATAGATTAAAAGTGTTTCTCGCCGATTGCTCATAACAGCTAAGCCCAGCTATCATTTTTAAGTAGGGCACGAACAGCGTTCTTGGCAATAATTCTCCGGCCAAACGTATAAATTTAAAAAGCGATACAGAACGTGTTGTGGATTTTGCAGAAGCTTGGGAAACGTCCAAGGGCCCCCAATATTCCATGCAAAGTGAAGGATTAGCGGAATTATTTTTATAAAATTTTCCAATGCATAATGTAAGCATTTCAAAATTGCAATCCAAATTAGAAGGTGGTTCCAATCCTTCATTTATGAAACTCATTACAGTTTTGGCCGTTTCACCCGCTCGACCTCGTAACTCTGTCACTTTAGAGTGCATAAAGTCAATGAAGTCGGTAAATAGCATATGTAAACGTCTAAAGAAGAACTCATTCCTAAATAAATTTATAAAAAATGAAATATGCATATATAAGTCGTATGCCTAGAGAATCAATCAAAACTGTTCTTACTTGTATATTATGTCACGCTCTAAAAGAGAGTAATATATAAATTTGAACACGTTTGCGTAAATTGCATCATCGACAAGTTGTTCATCATGATTAACGACTTTATATACAGAACTCTGCAAATATTGCGAAGCATGTCGTAAACCAGATAAAGATAATCCGAATGAAAACTTAATAAAACTATTGATTCCATCGTTCTGCTCAGGTATTGTTTCCGACATCAAGACATTATATATTTGTTGAGCAAATTCGCCATCCTTAACCATATTCAGATTCTGAATGAAAGGATTATCTTCTTGGTTTTGCAATGTGCTTGTATCGTACGAATACAATAATGCAAACAACATTGTGAGCGTAACATCATCAATCGAACCGCTAGCTTCCGTCGATTTATATTTAGATAGGATTTTTATTAACCTCGTCACTATCGCTGCGGGTAGACTTCTTTGAGCAGACCAATTAAATAAAGCCGTCACCAACGCCAATCGAATATTTTGAAACAATTCTGTAACCTGATTTTGGTGTTTGCTAGGACCGAGCGCACGATTTTTAGCTAACAGCAGTGTCTACAAGAATATTAATTCAATAAATTTACTATGACACATAAATATATAAATCAAACGCTTTGGAACCATTGTCCAATATCACTTAACTCTTATGGAGCTAACTTAAATAAACTCTAGCTTCTTCTTTTTTTTATTTTTTCACAGTATCCCGCGTATTATTTTTTACGTCTATATTGTATAGGTTATGTTGCTTTCCAAAAAGGTTTTTTTTTTTCTTATAATTATTTTCTCTTTTTCCTTCTAAATTTTTCGTTTTAAATTAACATAAATTTTGGACAATTAGATCTCACGAATCATATATGAGTTTTAGTGCAATAAAGGATGAGACCATCTTAGTATTCAACAATTTGGAAAAAGACTTCTCCACACGTCGTAATATCAAGTTCAAATAAGTGTGAAAGCGCCTTTTTCGTCTTCAAAGTACCAAAGGTGAATACATAAAAAATAATATGTTTTTATAAGCAACCCGAACGGAACGCAAAACATTATGTGGACTTCAATATACAATAGTGAAGATGCGCATTACTGCCAAACGTACCTCATTAGTCAAATCCAACTCTATTTCCAAAAGATCGAGAATTCTGTCTAGTACATTGGAATCTTCCACAATGGATTGAGTGAAAGATGTTATTATGCTTGTTAACTGGAAAAGTATATAATCGTAATATATTATATGAAAATTTAAAATCTGTTCTTACCTTCTTTGGTAATTCCGAAATCCAACATACACCATTTGTGACTTGAAATAAATCTCTTAATGAAGTTGCAATGGCTTTACGGCCATCGTAATATAAAAGGATAGCAATAATACCTCTTGGCAAGCCCGGGTGCTGTGGCATTTGGCGCTGTGCTGTGCAAAGAAGTTCTAACGCTAAAAATTCATCCAAGTCGTACATGTCAGAAATAATTAAGCATTCATCCACCAAGTCTTTTGAAACTACCATTGTCCGACTACTCCCAGATATTGGAATGCCCTGCGAGGTATGTACTTTTAGCTGCTCACGATTGCGCTCATTTTTGGGCTAAAATAAATTAACTATAGTTGTACTATTTACTGCACAATAAAAATAATAAATAAATTTAAGATATAATTTGAACATGTACTAGCCATGTTGAACTCAAGATATATCTTTTTTATGAAATCACCTATCGCCTATTTTAGAACGGAAAAAGTAGTTAGCTGTTAGCCCAACTTGTTAGAACTAATTCCACTACCATGTCTTTTAATCGCACTGTTTGTCGACAGCTTACATTCACACAAAAAAAAGGCTACAATTTTTCAACACAATTTGAAGACGAGAAGCGACGCGGCCCCCATAACTAATATGAAATCTCCAAATGCAGTCGCTGCCTAGCTAAATAACCTTTTCAATTGATATCGCTCCCTCCGGCTTTTTCTCGTTTTCGAACTAAAATGACCACTTCAAACAAAAGGTTTTTTATTAATCGTATTAATATATGCATTGAGGCAACCGAATCTGTTGAAAGTCAAGTCAAAAAATTTGACTTGAAATTCTTTCTTTACACTCTCACGTCACTGCAACAACGACAAGCAAATGAGCCGCGGCACATCATTAAATAGCCTACACCACGTCGGTTAATTCAACTATTCATATACCGATTTTTCAAAATAAGAAATTATAATGGAAATGGTGGAAAAAATGGTCCGTTATATGGAAAGTGATCGAAGTGGTCCGATCTGAACCATTTTCAATAGCGTTCGCCCTCAGACCAAACACGTCAGTGTATCAAATTTCATCAAAATATCGGAAAAAATGCGAGCTGCGACTTGAACACAAAAATATAAGATGTGCCAGAGGGATAGACAAGCTTAGATTGATTCAGAAAGAGTTTCTAAATCGATCGTTGTAGGATATAAAAAGGAAAAAATAATCTAAATGAGTATCAAGCAATACAAATGGTTCCAATTGCAATAAGAGTTTTATTTCTCACCGTCGTTTGTAAAAACAATTTTATATTACTTGGTGCTGTGCTTCCGCCTGTAGTAGTAAGGAAAAATTTGAAACATGTTTTCAGACCACAGTCACTGTAATTTCAATATACAAATGAACAAAAACACACCGCTAAACGGAATCCCCTATCCGCTATCCGCTTACTAATTCTTTGAAGGATTTCCGATGACTCAATAAACCTAACGTATTTCTTTGTTTAGTAAGGGCGTTTCTTAATAGACAACCTGTGGAAAAGAGGATTTCTTCGTATTTTACTGTTACGGCACAAGTTTTAATTTACTATTTGAATCTTTGACTGAGCAAGTAAATGCCTAAAAATTCCAAGTTTTTAATGCATTTTCAATAAAATACACGGTCTAATATATGGCCAAAGCAATAAAGATGTATATCACTTACCGGGTTTCTTAAAATTGATGAAAGTGTTTGTTTATGTCTTTTTAAGCAGTTTTCAAAATTGCTGATCGCTTGTTCAGTAGGATTCGCAAATGTGTGTTCAATCACCTTGTACAATTGCTTGTAAGGCGACCACATGTCATCTGGAACACCTAATAAAACTTTTCTCTTATTATATGTAAATTTTAACAATTCAATCAATCATATTTACCATCCATGCTTATAGTGCCGGGCAGCCTAAACTCCAATAACTGATCTAATTTATAAATGAACTGAAATATCTGCAACAATTTTTGCGCGAAAATCTTTAACACTCATATGCCAGAGTGTAATGTCAACTGGATAATGTCCACACCATATAAAACCCACTGTTGCATTTACCTTCTCACACCGGACACAATTTATACAGTACAAGATCATTCGATTTTTGTGAGCTGGCAATCTTAATAGATATAAAGTAAATATTTATCATATCCAAGCGTTAAATAAGATGATATATTAAAATAAATAAATTTAATTAATTTGAAAATAATATTCAAATAAATTTTGATTAGTTTTTAGATTTAAAAGGAATGACAACATAGTTCAAATGAACGCAATACGAGCAGTGACATTAACAAGACGAGTAGCGAGAGTGAAAATGAATTGAATATCACTAGTATGATGTTATGTTACCGATAAATAAAAATTTTGATCCCAAAGTAACATTAAATTATATATTGTTCTAAAAAGCATCTTATAAATAAATTTAAAGTGCATCTTATATACCGAAAAATAAGGTAAATGAAAATTAAAAATTTAATAGACCTTTTTTGGTTGTAATTTATTTTTTCCACTTTTGTAAAGTTAAATATACGCTCGTATAGTCATAGGCCGTCAAATATTTTTTAAATCATCTCAAATCGTTTTTGTCCTTTTGATCTGAGAAATTTGTGGTTGCCACGATGAATATCAGTATATTCCCTTCCGAATTATAATTTCAAATGAAATATTTCGCATGCAAAAAAAAAAAAGCGAGAAGAGAATAATAAGAAAATCGCAGCAGAGGTACCTAAGCTAAGCATTAGTCAATTGGCGAAAAATATCCACAATGCGTTTGCGGCGAATATTTTTTAATTTGCACTGTTGTTTGTTGCAATTAAAATGTGTAAGAAAGTGTGCGATAATAAAAAATAAAGAAAACTTGGCAACTTTGTTTCGTAACTTATTTTAACATCTTTGAAAATATTTAGCACGTAGTGCGAGTGGGGGTCTTTTTTTTATATGAGCCGCGGCATAAGTAGTAGTTGTGCTTGTTTATTTTGGTAAAGTTTATATATCAAGTTTTTAAAAATTGACAGTAATTCCACGAAAGGTAGTTTTAAAACCGTTATGAATGTGTTGCAGAAAGTTAGAGACACTTTTTGGTCTACCAATGTTTGGCTTCCGCCAAATACAACTTGGGCAGACATAGCTCCCGGCTCGCATCCAGATGTAAATCATGCTGACTACAGAGACCTTGTTTGGCCATTGCCCATGGCTCTGGTTGTAATGCTAGTGCGGTATGCGTTAGAAAGGTATGAAAACTTATAAGACGTGATAAATTACTGACGTGTGCACGCTTTCAGTTGCAAAATTTTTGAAGGTCAATGCTTTAATGGAAACGCCCCAAAAAAAAAAAAAAAAAATGTATACCTATAATCCGTATAGTAAAAAAAAAAGATCTTAATATTTTTTTATTTAATAACTTTAATTAGTGGGACAACAACGCATTGTTTTGAACTTTTCAGATGTGATCTTAAAAAAATGCATGCAAGGTGCCGCAATCAAGCTATTTCTAAATGTGGTTATTAGTCAAACACGATTCATTTTCCTTTGCTCGTTTTTAATAAACAGCTTAGTTCTTTTCTCTATTTAATAATATGTTTTGCTGTTTATAGTGAAATTAAAAGCAGTGAGCGATAAGATTTGAAGATTTTCTTGCATAGTCCAGCTCTGCTAAACATACAGCAATATGTACGTAAGCCGTCTTTACGCGTAAAAATTATATCTATCATTGAATCATATATATAATCAGTAGCAAATTAAAACAAGATAAAAATTGTATTCCATCAATCGCGCTACATTCACTAAAGTAATTATGTTAGATTAAAATACGGTTCCCCAAACATTTGGAGCATAATATTTGTGCCTTCCTTCCTCTAGAGAGTTTTTCTTGCAGCTCTAATACTTTTTTCAATGTAAATATCGAAATTCCTGGAATTACTTATGTCTCTTTCTATTTTGCAGAAAATCAGGATGGGTATACTACATCTGCTTTAGAGTTACGATTAAATAAACACTTACTAACAAGATTCAAAAGGTTTTGTAAGAAAAAATTCACTTGTTCTTTATAGTCATCAGTTGATTAGAATTATATATGTATATATAATTTCTGATGAAATTAATGATGAAGTGCGCTTATCACTCGGTGCTTCTGTAAACATCTGCACGCAATTGATTGACCAGCCTTGAGCTTATGTCCGCTATTTGAAAGCACAAAACTTTTTGATTTGATCAATATCGATGGCTAGCCAACCAAAGTGATAAGTGAAGAAAATATTAAAGATCCAAATCTTGATTTGATCTAATTTGTTTTCATACGAGGCACATATCTTTTTATTAGTTCGCGAAGTGTATTCAAGATTTGAATGCATTCTATGTGATTTCATTTCTATCGCAATATCTTGCAATTTCGATTGTTACAAGAAGAAGATTACGCGGTTATGATTGAATAAAATTTACATTAACAAAAAAGCCGACAGCTTTGGACGCTAGTGTTTTAAAATTTCTCCCTTTGGTTTTACTTCTCTAATAATAATAATAATAATAATATTTGATTTATAGATTCTGGATTGCACCTATTGGAAAATCATTGGGTATTAGAAGTAGTCGATCAAAGAAGGCTGCGAATATTCCGTTGTTAGAGCAAGCTTATGAAGCATCAAATAAAATTAATCATAAGAAGGTATGGCATATAAAATATTCTCTGTTTATTTTTTTTAAATGAATTTATTATGCGAATCAATGGAGTAAAAATATTTTTTTACACTCTACGAAATATAGACAAAGAGAAAATCTTGAGTTTTTAAATTGATAAAAAAGTGAGATCCTTCTTACCGCAAATTTTAGATATTTATTCATATTATAGAGGTAGATTTTTTTTTTTTTTTAAATTTGCCTATATAAAGAGATATTTGGCAAACGTTATAACAAGATGAAAAAATAACATAGGTTATTGTCCCTTAAGGGGATAATATAAGAATGTAAATATAGTGTTTGATTAAATAAAAAGAAAAAAATCTATATAAACTTAGAAAATTCATTAGAATAATTTAAAGAGCAAAGTCAAATTAATTTCAAAATGATAGATCGAGTATATGATGTTCATTGGATCCATCTAGATAAGATATTGCCATGGCATTCGCATGATTACTCAGTCTGACAAGATATTTTGAGGAAATGCGTTGAATTCGATTTTCGATGAAAGGAAAGTCCAGGTCATTATGAATATTTTTGTTGCCAACGAACCTTGGGGCGTTAACCATAAGGCAGTAAATATTTTCAAACTTTTGCTTAGTTAATTTCTTAGTTTTTACGTTTCAAACGTTTAAAATATCTGTTTAGTATGTATATTTACCCCCATCGATTATTACCGTGGATCATTACCGTCATCTAAGAATAAGTGTAGTTTCGCCTTTTTGTCTTTTATAACACCCATAGACCGATTTAAAAATAGTCGTTCATGCGCTCATCTATCGTACGTTCTTGAAGCCTAAATACTGAAGTAAAGCTTGGCATACATTTTTAAGAAACGCCATCGAAAGTGCAGTGCTAAGATAATCAAAGATAGCTTATATAAATTTCAATGAAACATTGTACAATTTTTACAGGCATCAGCAAATGCTAATCATTTCATTTCTTGTTGCTTGCGTGTTGTACCTAGGATTCAAGGGCGCCGTAAGAATGAGTTGCAGCATCTAAATATGACCCTTCGATGGCTACGTCGAACTTGAATACGTCATCTCTGCTAGCCCTGAAACAAATCGAAATTTGGCATGTAGTTTAGTTGCGGCTGATTAAGCCTGGAATGATGCTTTCTGCATGTGCATCAATGTTTACATTTAGATAGTGGGCATTTAAGACAATCACTAAAAGCGGGTACTTAGTTTATATATTAAGTTTGATAATGGGGATTATACCTTACAAACACTTTCTTAATATCTCTGTAAATCTCATAAACACTAAAATTTCAATATCGATTTCTATGCATAACCAACTGGAGCAGAGATGAATGTAATAGTAACGAAGCAAATATTGAACAGAATAGAATTTTGACAAAGTAAGGACTGATAATCGCGAAAAATCTTCAGATATTGGTCACTGAACCTTCAGGCTTCGATGTTTTCTTATCTATTTATTTATTTATTACTGTGCCGAATTTCACACTTCATGGCAATTACATTCCTATTTTTGAAAAATGGATAGATTTGGGAAGAAAATATATCTTAAATCTTTTTTATTTTTTACTTATTCAGTTAGCATTCTGTATTCTCAAATAAACAGCTGGTAGCTTTGCAATGAAACATACTTTTATACTTGCCACCGAAAGATGGGCGTATACTAGCTTCGTCCTTTCGTTCAGCTCAGAAGGACGCGTTAAAAACATACATTCTCGCTCAGCGTGAAGTTCTAAATATAATGAACATCATCTTGTATGTCCACATGTTTGGGTAATGTTTGTGTTTGGAGCGTTCATTGCCGCAAAAATTAATGAAAAGAATTGAAAATCGGCATATAATGGGTGGTATAACAGAACTCCGCGGTTTTTTGGTCTTGTTTTGAGTTTCTTTTTGTAGGCCGCTCATTTCAAATGATTCCAAATTGTCATGTGGTTAATGTTCAGTGCTTCCGCTATTTGCTGACGGTTTGCGTGCCGGTCTTGTTCCATAAATTGTAATATTTTATCGACTTTTTCATTCACATCGAAATTTCCGGAACGGAATCGAGCACACCACTCTTGGGTCTTTCATTCACTCACAGCATTCTCATCGCACAATTCACAAATCTTCCGACATATTTTTCCATTTACAGTAAAAAAGAGACACATAGCGTATTTTAACAGATATTTCACGCGTTTTCAAATCAATACATCTTTTTACACAAACAAAACATTGAACAACTATCTGCACAGAAAATGTGAGCTGAAATGTCATCTTTTAAGCGCATATTCGTTTGAGACAACCAGATGAGTGTTGCCCGATACATAGGTCATCTAGTGGCAAAAAACCGCGAAGACCTTTTACGCATTACATTCTTAGTTGATGACTACAGACATTGTTTGAAAATGAGCGTAATTCGGCTGCAACCGGCCGTACAGTTGTTAGAAAACTGTAACTTACAATTTATAGCAGATGTCGAGTATAAAATATCTACAATGGCCAACTAAAACATTAGTAAGAGTAGTTAAAAAGTTAGCGTATAAAACGTTTAATTTGATCTAATGCAATAATTTGTGATGGTGGGGGCATTAAAGATTCGCTCTAAATTTCTCATTTGTTACTCATATGTTAAGCACTTCGCTTCACTTGATTGATTTTGGCAGATTAATGTTGTGCGTTAGTGCAGGCAACACAAAGTTGCTTTGGTGTTGCATAGGCATTACATTTGTCATAATAATTGATTCTTTACGACTATTTCATTTATTATCGTCTAGCAGATCTCGTCAAATGATTTTGTCATTTCCCATAAATTTTCTAGTCTTTCAATGGCTATGGAAGTCTCAATAGGTTTGAAAAATCCGTATAAAAATCGAAAAAGAAAAGAATACATGAGAGTAACATAACAAAGATTATATTACCGAAACCGCTCCAGAACGAAATCAATCTAGAATGTTAACCAAAAAAAAAGGCATTTTTTTTCTTTTTTTAATTGAAAAAATGCTGCTCCTCAGCTTTGTGCAATGGAAATTGTTCACATCTGTGCATTTTTTTCTATTATAGATAGACATTTTTTCATGGAGTGTAATATGGAGAATTGAACATTTTTCAGCTTACAGAAATGGCTAAACATTTGGATATGACAGAACGGCAAATTGAGCGGTGGTGGCGCCTAAGAAGAGCTCAAGATAAGCCGTCAACTTTGACAAAATTTTGTGAAAATACGTGGCGCTGTATATATTACACTTACAGTTTTATATTTGGGCTGATTGTTTTATGGGACAAATCGTGGCTATGGGATGTCAAGAATTGTTGGTATGGATATCCTCATCAGGTATGTGAGTTTCACGATTATAATTACTAAACCATTGTTAATACTAAGATAAGAAGGGTACGCCTTAGATAGAGTAAAATACTTGTAAACTTGCCCTGATTCCTATTGCGATAATAGATTTTAATACGATATTCATTTAGTTTGAAAATATTTATCTGAAGAAAAGAATCACAGGCAGCTTCGCATATCCATATTAGAGTGCATATTTCATATAGAGTCTCTTAGCACGAAAATTGAAAATGAATCACGGCCATATCGACTGTATCGATTTTAATCCAAAAGAAAATCAGTCAACATCGTTCCATATCGCATCCATTCGTTGTAACGATCGGGTCGGAAACATTTATGAAAAGGTATTTTCAAATTATACAGCCAGTCTAAAAACGGCACTGAATTATCATTCTTTGTGCTTATAGGGGATGTTCGAATACTTTTTCTCTGGGTCTTTGGACGCCCAAGTACAAAAGTTTTCATTGCTTACATGCCTAGACAGATGAAAATGAAACACCATTAACAATAATTTTGTTTCAAGGATTATGATTACGTTCATATATTTGCAGGACATAAACAGGACTTATGTCAAGCCCTCAAGACATAAAAAGGCACACTTTCCTTTTCCCCATTTGTGCGCTCCTGAAAGTAAACACAGCTAGCATAGGAAAAATAAACTCGTAATCAATTAATAAGAATTTCGAAAATTTTAATATCTTCGAAATCTACTACAAATTAATTCACTTTTTGGCAGTGTCAAGAGGATTTTAATTGATCGCAAATGTCCATTTATGAACAGTCGCTATTCAATATTTTTGCTCACTTTTAACATCGTATACGCATAGTAGGCATTGTATCTGCGACACAATTCAGTGGATGTGAAGAGTTTTCCAAATATCGTGTCCAGATACCTATACTAAATATTTATTTTAATGCCCATCACCGAAGGATGGGAGGTATATTCATTTCGTCAAAGCGTTTGCAACGCCCAGAAACAAGCACCAGAGACCCCATAAAGTATATATATTCTTGATTAACATCATATTCTAAATCGATTTAAGCATGTCCGTCTGGTCGTTTGTATAAATGTCTGTTGTAAACATTCTTCTGGCCGCAAAAATGAAACTATCAACTTCGAATTTGGCAGAGACATTGAAAGGTTTTGCACGCAGGCTCATATTGAAAATGGGCTAAATCGGTCGAGGAATCCGCCTACAGTACTACTTACATTGAAGCGACCTCAGTTTTTCAACGGGAATGAAATATTAGTTCTTTGCTCATTACTCATAAACTATACCTAATAAATGTGCAAAAATTTGAACGCATATTCTATGGGCGATGTTGTAGCATTCGTGCAGAAAAATGGAACAAATTGACCACGCCTACTCAATATCATAGTGTATCAAACTTTAATTGTTTTTTCAATATCTTTATAGCTTTATGAATTATGAGCTGTTTAACCCGCTTAGAGTTGTTTGCAAGAACCTAAATGACGTCTATCACCTTTTTTCATTATCGGACACATTAAAGTCCATTAAAGCAACATTACTTAATACACGAGATTTGCCAATGTCGTACTTAAACTAGCTCTTAACCCTAAAAAGTCACTATGATTCGAAAATTAATTGTTGTTAACTATTATCGGTTGCCAAGCTTACGCATGTTTGCGATGGCTTAGGGGTTCATTTGCAACTTGGTCCTGTACCGGTTGTGGGTGTGGCTCTTTTTCCTTTTTTTTCCCTTTTATTTGTTTTATTATACTTATACTAAGTTTTAATAATAATTAATTTAAGATTTACTGTAAGAGTCATTTGAACTCGACTGTCATTTGTTTTAGTTGAGTTTCTGTACAAATGGAATAAATAAATAAATAACGCGCAGAAACAAGCTTCAAAAACCCCATAAAATATACAAATTATTGGCCAGTTTCAAATTTGAAATAGACATAAACATGTCGGCCTGTTCGGCTGTCCATCGGTCCGTTTGCGTAAGTTTGTAGTATTTGTGCGAAATCCCGTTATCATAAACGAAGACATCGTCGAAAAATTTTGCAAAAAAATTTGGAATTGATCTAAGCTTTTCCAAGCACACACCTACAATGCCCAATTGCCAACGCGAAAACAACTTTCATTTTGAAAATAGAAGAAACCAGGCACGTTGACTTCACATTAAAGAAGAGCATAAGAAATTTGTTCTTTTATTTTTGCCTTTTTTTGAAGTAAACGGTAATGGGTCTAAAAGATTCGGTCCCGACCGAATTTAACTTTCTTACTTGCTTTTAATTGTAATATTGATATATGACATACCGGATGATGTGTAATTTTAATTATGGATATGTACACGCAATAATATCGCATTGAAATTGTTTAAATTAATTATTGTTTGAAAATTACATTTTTTTTTTGTTTTTAAATGAGTTAAGCTAATAAGGAATGCGATTTTTTTTTTTTTTTTGGTTTATTTTAATGAAATATATAGGTACCTCTTTTCAAAAACCCTACGTTATACCAGCAAAAGCAAATTGAGAATTGTATTTAATATTATTTATTTCAGTCAATAACAAATGATATTTGGTGGTATTACATGATATCTATGTCATTTTATTGGTCATTGACGGTTACACAGTTTTTTGATGTTAAACGGAAAGATTTCTGGCAAATGTTTATACATCATATGGTTACCCTTATGTTGATGTCTTTTAGTTGGGTTTGCAATTTACATCGAGTCGGTTCCTTAGTTTTGCTTGTTCATGACTGTGCGGATATATTTTTAGAGGTAAGTAACACTGTACTATATGGCTTTATGGTTATAATAATTTGTATTTGCAAGACTGCTCGATTCCTTGCTTACTTGCTTACGGGAAAAATGCATTCTATTTTTCATCTGTAGTCTTAGAACTCAATTAAGATGATATATAGTTTATGCTTCGATGCTTTATATTAAATCGCTCTACTTTGACAATTTTCGAAATATAAAATCATTATCAATTAACTAAAAATGTAAATAGTTTATTAAGTCCCCAATACGATTTGTAGTTGGTATTTTTACCTTTTAGAAAAGAACAGAGCTAAATAAATAATTGAGAATTTAAAGAATAACAATAATAAGAATAAAAATTAATAACAAACTTTAGACAATAGTTTATAAAAATAATATTTTCCTATATTTTGCAGGCAGCAAAATTAACGAAATACGCGAATTACCAAAAGTTATGTGATATAATTTTTGCAATATTCACAGTAGTTTGGATAATTACCAGATTAGGTTTCTACCCACGAATTATCTACAGGTAAGATTAAAAGAAATCAAATAAGAAAGTTTTATTCGTTTTGGATCGCACCGCTATCGCAAACCAATAAATATATATATATTAAAGAATATTTTCTTAATGTCAACGGTGTTGTTCGATTTTCAATATGGAAAAAAGCAATATTTGTAGATAATCAATATTATGAAAAGATATTTTTCATACATATATATATATATGTATATATATATCTGTAATATATATAACTCGTCTCTTTCACAATATTGAGAAATTTCTAGAGGTGTACGTATTTTTATCCTTGACTTTAATTTTTAACTTTTTTTTATATGAAAAAATATTATTTATTATATAAAACTTCCGATGTTCCCTTTCACCAGTTCATCTGTAGAAGCGCCTAGAATTCTTCCCATGTTTCCTGCTTACTATATTTTCAATGGCTTATTGTCAATGTTGCTCTTATTACATATAATATGGACGTATATGATTCTAAAGATTGTTATTGATTCTCTTCATAAAGGTTTGGTAAGTTAAAAAATTAAATAGTTGTGATATTTACTTGTCTCTTTGAATAAAACATGTTTTTTTTACTCGTTAAGATGTCAGGTGATATAAGATCAAGTGACAGTGAGGATATTTCACAAAGTTCTGAAAATATCCAGACTGCAGTTAATGGGAATATTATGGATAAATCAACCGGGAATCATATAAAAAGAAAAAAGGCTAGTAAGAACTAGAAGGTATGGGATATGGTTAAGATTTGGTTTATATTTTTATTATTCCTGTTTTTCTTGAATAAATAAGCATAAAATAGATTAGTTTTAATACCAAAAAGTTATAAAATAAAATAAAATCGTAATTGTATTTAACTCTAGAAAACTATTTACTTAGCAAAAATAAAGTGATTGAATATTTTAAATTAACCAAAAATAATTTTTCTTTTTTACTCTGTTCGAAGCAAATTCATATTTCTGATTTCAACCCAATACCCCCATATACGATATGTCTTTAAAATGTGGTCTTCCCATCTCCTGCATTATAAGGTAATGTGTGGAAGTGTGACCGCAATAGGCCAATAGGTTAACAACAATATAAGTTAATGAAAAGAAAAGCTTACGAGCTTGCTTAGCTATACTATATAATGGTTTTCATAACAATGTCTAGAAGCTCAGATTAGACGAATATCGCTAAGAGCACAAGTGTTGATCCAGCCAAACTGCAAGAAAATTATAAGAATTTTTATGGCCACGTGCGAAACCAGCGTTGCACCTGTCAATGAAAATGATTGAATGTTGCCTACTATTGTCTACTACTCGAGCAAATTTAAGCAGATGGGAACGAGTGGAACCGCCAGGAAATTGCTCAAACACGTGCCTGTTGACACATGAAAGTGTCTGTAAGTCCAAAACCTTCTTCGTCATATATATTATATGCTTTCACTGAGGAGTAGTTATGCTGCCTGTAGTGATATAAAAATCCTTTCCTTAGGCAGAATAAAATAACATATATTACATATAAATATAAAGCAAATTTATGAAACTAAATCTAAAAAAATGCAAGAAGCCTGCTTTTTTTAAGAGTTCATGGATTTAGGGGCTATGTTTGACCAAAGCTTATGTTTTAATCTGCACAATCTGCACATTGTGCTCTCGTTAAGCAAAGCTAGGTCCGTGCTAGGTCTCTTTAAACTGTTTACATGAGCTTAGTTAGACCTACACCTGAGTATGCCTTCTTCGTATAGGTGTTAAGTAGATTCAACAGAATCCCTTCAAAAGCAATTCTTGCTCGTTTCCCTTAGGAATTTGATTTGGACACGGCCATCTCCTTGGTTCTACATGAAAATAGGTTGATACTGTTAGCTTCAGCGTCACTTGGCAAACGTAGCTCTATTCTTAGTAATTCCCTGCTAATAAAGTTAATGAATGGTACCATCGATTCGCCGGCATTACTTGGTGAGATAAAGTTTAATGTCCCGAATCGCTTCTCTAGGAACTTTATCTTCGTAAAGCTTAGTCAATGTAACTTTATCTTCGTAAAGCTTAGTCAACGCGTTCAGAGTTCGTTGCAAAACTCGAAATGATATCAATTACTTAATGTCAATATCGGATTTTTCAAATTCTATCAAATCAACTCTTCTTAATTCGTGCTATTTGCCCATGTCGTATTTAAATTAACTTGTAATCTTCTTAGCATCTTAGTATCATTTGAGAATTAAATGAATTTGTTTATTATTATCGGCTGGCAAGCATGGTTTGCATGTTTGCATCGCCTTAGGCGTTCAGACAACTCTGATCTGTGTCTCGACGCTAGATGTGTACATACTTGTTTATTTTTTTTTACGTCTCCTTATATACTTTTTATTAGTTTTTAATAAGAATCAACATAAGATTTACTTCAGAGTCAATCGAATTTTAGCTGAATTTCGTATGTAATTAAATAAATTTCCAAATACTCTTGCGATGTAAAAGCGTGTAAAGTTAGACAAGAACAGATCGAGTAACTAAGGGAATGAACGTTATGAAAAATGTTTTCGAAATTTGAGTTCGCGGAATAGTAATAGTTGTTACGAGAGGAGAAATCATCTTTTAACACATTCTTACAAGATTTCATGTTAATTTCGACTGAGTTTAAATGAACGTCGACAATTTGGCTATCAATTAAAATTGCTTTCATCATTCAAAACAATTAGGAAACTTTCAAAAAATATTCTAATATCGTTCCTTTTTTTGAACTAGGTCTGAAAATTATGAAATAAATATGAACATTGAGATCAACACCCTTCCAACAATTGTTTTCGTAAGTAAATACGTGCCGCGTCGATCAAAATGAGCCATAGTTACCGACCAATGAATGATATTATAGCTGAGTAGTATTATCTAAAAAAGTTGTTTGACAAATTTTTAATCATTGATATTTTGATTCAATTTATTTAGTTAATTTGATTTGTAAAATCAAGTCGTTTTCATAGTAATTATATCATCTCACCATCACATCGGCTCGCTCCATTAAAGTTCCAAACAAAATCCCGAAAAATAAGATAGTAGTCATTTTAGTATATTTTTTCCTTTTCTTTCAATTCTATACGTTCGGCATTCTTAATATACGAATACGTCGGAAAGAATATCGAAAATTATTAACAAAAATTACTCTTAGCATAATATGTTTCAATTCTGAAAAGACGAGCATTACTTTGCCGACAAGTTACGATAAATTTGTGAAATATATGCAATATATAACATATATACTTATGTTGAAAGCACGTTTCGTCAAATGTATTATATATAATTTATATTTTGGAAGTTCACACACTATTCATTTTACAAATCAATTAATTACACCTATGTTTATAAATTGATCTAGGTTTATTTTTTTAAATGAACAGATTTATTGTTTGTTATAATTACTCAAATAGATAGTACATAACTTAATTTTCATCATATAAAGGAGTTGAATCACCAATGTTCATAGAACGGGGAGATGCTCTTGTTAAGTGGGAGAACTCACTTGATGCGTTATGTGATGTATGCAAAGACGAGGGTGTGCGTTTTCGTCTTGCCCAAGAATCAGAAGCCATTTGCCATTCAAGGCTTTCATTGTTGCGATGCGACCTATTTTTGTTGTGAACTTCCATATCATATCTAGGAGAAATTGTGTTAAATGATGAATCTCTTATTGCTTTAGAATGGTGCTGTTGACGACCGTAGTTAATATTGGAAATACCGGAGCTTGGACTTGGTGTACTGTTGCCGTAGCGTGGTGTTTGAGATGTGTGGGGCGTAGTATATGGCGTCATAAATGGGGTTTGTCCACTTGGTGAATACGGAGTATTCAGATATCCTCCTTGATAGCCCGGAGTACTTGAAAAATGCGGTGTGTGGACAGATTGTGGTATTTGTTGTGTCATAGATCTAGATTCATGGTTGGCGCTAGCACGTACGCTTACTTGCACATGAGGTGTTGATATTGGGGTATTCGATACAATAGGATCCGAATAATGATCTTTGAACCATTTTAGAAAAGAGTTCAAAGTTTCAAATATCTGCCCTCTAAATCTGAACCCTTCCGGTATAACGGTTACATATTCATGTCGGCATTTAGTTTTTGGCAAGTAGGATAGTAGAAATTTTCCGGGGTAATTTTTAGAAGCAGAAATAAAATAATGAATCTTGCGTGGATCTTTTTGCTTTTCTTCTTTTAAAAGTTCTTCCATTTTGTCTTTAAGACCTCCACCTGTATCACGGTAGTATTTATAATTAAGTAAGTCACGAGCGCACGCCGCCATTGGATTTACATGCCGGGCAATTATTTCATCCAAATCTTCAAATTCTTCATTACCAATCAACAAGCTTTGCCCGAGACTGAAAGCATTCTCCTTTCCTTCCTCCCGGACGTCAATATGCTGATAAATATCATCGGTAACTTTCCAGGTAACTGTCAAATGATCTGATCCTTTGCTTGAAGGTCGGACTACAACTTCGCCTTGGTCCATGGTTTCCATTATTTTGACAACCTCAGCGTATGATTTATTGTGGAATGATGGATGAACTATTACCCGCTTAACATACTGCTGTTTAGCTTGCACTTGCTTATGATCACTTTCCTTACGGTTGTCTTTTTCTTCCTGCTCATAATCGTAAAATGGATCGCGACGTGGTCGCCATTCATGGTTTTTATCCATTAAATCGGAACTTTTTGATGAGCAATCAACTGAAAAACGATCTACATCTATTTTAATAATTCTCACGTGAATAGCTTGACCAATTTGAACTCGTTCTTCGGGATTTTTTACATGTTTATCTGACAGGTTTTTAATATGAATAAAACCTGAGAGACCATTATCTAACCGCAATTTGACGCCAGTAGCTTGTCCTGGACATCCGCCTGCATCGAAATGATTCCACACTTCAGATAATTCTGGAAAATCATCTTTTAAACAGAATGGACATTGCCAGTTTCCTGTCTCGTCATTTCTGACCGGATTTGCATGATCTAGCTGATCTCCTTGCGGCTTGCGATGTGATATACCTGTCACTGTACCCAAAACCATTTTACCAACATAAAATGACTCTGGTGTCTCCTTCGTCAGATTATCAAATAATTCTTCGGAATTCGGTGAACGGTACGGAGTGCGGAAATCTCTATATAGAGAGTTCAATTCTGCCCTGATATCGTACAATGTTATGCTTTTGTTTCCAAAACCTTGCCGTTCAAGTTCTACTGCAAAAGCATCAAGGTCAAGATCCTTTAATCGTTCAGGTGCTTCCAAAATTTCTTCAAGCGCTCCGGCTGGATTAGTTTCTTCGTCATCATATTCCATAGCGTCTATAGCCATTTTTCTAGCCCATTCATAGGTTTCAGGATGAACTCTACTTCCATCTAATACCTCTACATAGGCTTCGGTGCTGTCACCTAAAGAGCTGGTATCGATTTTGATGAAGCCTGAACAATTGATAAACACTTTAGGACCTAAGTGACACAACGTGACCAATTGTGTTCGATTTTCTAACCTTTGATTAGATTGTTTAAGAATTTTAACTAAAGCTTGGCCCTTGCGTGGTCCGAGCCCACATACAAATTGAACCAAATTTAATGTGTGCGCGTTCTGTATAGCCATATTTATATCAACGCCTACTTCATTTGTTTGATTAATGAATTCAATATATAAATATTCAAGCAATTCATCTTTGGAAATTTGATCTTGTAGAGGATGGTAACGCAAGCACAGAACTTCTTCATCTGCGCCGCACAATTGTGAAAATTCTACAAGAGGATCTTGAATTTTTCTTGCCAGTGACACGGCCTGCTTTAACAAAGTGGGGTACTCTTTAAAATCTGAGGATCCCTTCTGTGAATTTGCGTAAATTTTAGCCAGCTCGTTATCTACGATTTCAACGGCAATGCAAGGAAATTGTTCCTCTTGTATTAATTCCTTAACGATTTCCTGGATATCACTTTGAATCATTTGGGCTTCTCTGGACTCACCACCAACAGCAATGACGTGAGGCTTTTTATTACGAATAAATTCTTTTAAATTCTTAATATCCGATAATTTTAGAGCTTTTTCTTCAGGTCTATAAGAATTTTTTCTTTTCAATATGTGTGGTAGTCTTAGATAATCACTAACGTCCCCTTCAGGTGTAGTTATAACACAAAAACCTGCTTGAGAATAATCGGGAGCATATGCTAGTCCCATTGCTCGTATTCCTTTCTGTGCGCCCCAGTCATCGAAAGTAAATTCGTCAGAAAAATCGGGTCGATATGGCGCAACTTTAAGCCAATTCGATAGTTTTGTACAGCAAGACTTTAAGACATGTTCCTTCGCCTCTGCAAGCACAATAATTTTTAACTCTTTCCTTAAGTCTGGAAAGACCATCTTTTTTAATGCCAATTCCACACATTCTGCTCGTAGTGAGTTCCATTCTTGAACCACTTTTGAGAACTCGTCGCGCTGATAAAGTTGCTTTGATTCTGTAATATAAGAATTTGTGGTAATTCCTTCGATTTGATCGGATATAGTTATGGTTAATAGTTTATCGTCTTCAGCCATTACAAGTCTAAGGAATTGGTCAACAACAAACTCTCTCACTGGCTTATTTGACAAGTATTTCATTGAGTAGCAAGGGTGATTTTCATCAATTTCCTTCATACCCCTCTTTGTGGGCCGGACACTAAGTTTAGCACGTTCAAAAAATACCTCTCGAACTGTCTTCCTCAGCAAAGGTTCTCTAGAGATTTGCCTTGCCACCACAAATTTTGCTGCGTGTATAACTTCATCAACAGTCATAAACTTTGTTGTTAGATATTGTTTCGCTAAGTCTGAAGGACTTATTGGCTCCTGATCGACTTCGTGTCTTTGATAACTATCACGAAGATTTTCAGCAAATTGTTCAGGTCGTAAACCGAACCTTTTTGCAAATCCACAAATACCTGCCTTACGGCACATTGCATATGGGCCAGAATCCTTAGCTTGTTTCAAATGTTCCTCGGGTGTATCGTCCTCGTCAGAACTATCATATGTCAATTGCACTTCATCAGGATTTTCTTCATTTGCTTGGCGTCGTTGTTCCCTTCTTTGTTGCTTTTTAAGTTCTCTTTCTTTTCTTCGTTGTTCTTCTTGCATTTTTGGTATTATATGTGAATAATAAAGTAAAAATTGCATGTGTACATCCCTCAGCTCTTCCATAGTTTGCACTTCACGTAGTCGATCTAAATCTTCATCTTTAATCAACCTGATGTCATCCGGTAAATCATTTTCAGTTTGGCTTATGATTTCATTTGACTGATAGCTTGCCATCTTTTCAAAAAGCTGTACTAATTTATTTTTTCTGCTCAGCAATTGACACCATCTCTCGTCAAAATAGTATACCTTCCACAAATCATCTGTATTTAATTCGGGTTTGATGTATTCCTTACGGTAAAAGGCTATAAAGGGCACTTCAAGTTGTTGGTTTCGTATGAATTCTAGAGCTTGTTTTATTTTACCAACGGAACTAGGCGGTTTCTTAAATTTCTCGCGATATATTTCGTTCTTATCGTGTTGTGATACGGGTAATTTACAAAAAGCTTGCTTGTAGATCCACTCTGCTTCATTATCCAATTCCAACGAACCTTCCGGTACTGAGGTTACGGGAATTTGTCTTAATTGCATACGCTCAGGTATGTCGGTCTTTCTGATTTCATTGTCGAGGTCGGTGAAGTGTCCGCGCTTTAATTCGCTTGGTTCATATAAATCAAATATAGTTTTCTTCGGGACTTTCTTTTTGACCGACTTCTTTTTTGTTTTACCACGGTCATCTTCTCCACCCTCTTCATCGTATTCTTCAGCTTCAGAGTCATCTTCGTATTCATCATCGTCATATTTTGAGAAATCCTCATAATCAAAGTCAACACCAAAAATATCCTGTCCTTCCTGTAACGAACTGGGATAGTAAAAACATAAATTATCAAATTTTTAAATATATATGTAAATGGGAAGGAGTTTCAAATTTGACCATTTTTTTTTTAAGGCTAAGGGTGCATTCATTGTTTTTAAAATGGATGCGACATCCATACAAATAAATTATCAAAATCCCAATCGATCTAGATATCGAATCGGTCTCCCCTATATTCATTTCTTTAGCAAAGATTCGTTTAGGTCGTAAGTATTAAGATAGAGACTTCAAATTTGTTAAAGACTTTGTGAGCTCTTACAAGGGCTAAATCGATCAAAGTGAACGCTTACAGTACAACATCAACTGAGTACACCTCAATCTCTAGAATTCGGTTTCTTGCTCGTACTCATGAACTACAACAGATATGACGATAGATATGTCCTCGTATATTCTGTGGACAGTTGCAAAGTAGTAGTAGTAAAACATGAAAAAAATCGACCACATCCATCTAATATTATAGAGTATCGACACTTGTTTTTCTTTTGAGATAGGCGTGTTGAGGCATAAAAGATTCGACGCTAAACGAATAAAGTTCTTTTGTTTGTTGACGCCACTCCTAGAAGCAGTTACTGTGCCCATCTATTTAAAATCACTTTCTAAATCTAAGCTTGTCTGTCTGCCTATCTGTCCAGGTATTGTTCTCTATATGTTCTTGTGTCTGCATGTTTTCGTCCAAAGACGAGCGCTATTGAAGATGGTAGAAGATTTGTATCGGGCCACTTTGACACTTATATGAATAACTATATTAAGTGAAATGGTTTAGGATATCGAATGCCAGGCCATGGACCACTATAACGTTTTTAATACTTACGCATCAGTGAAAATTGGTTTTCTTTTCTTTTTTTTCTCTGCTATGGGCCGACCTTCATCATCAACAATAAAGTCGTCAGCATCCGAATCCGTATCTTCCTCCTCGTCGAAATTTTCAGGTTCCCTTTGACTTTTCTCGGAACGACGTTCGATATTCTATAATATACAAAATGAGAATAAATGTTTTTACTTTTAATTAAATTTTTTTTTCTTAATTCAATTAGATGTAATTGCAAACTTCTAACAGCAATTTATCGGAACTGATATTTGTCCAAAAAAGTGCTGCATTAGTTTCATTTTAGTATAAGTTTGAAAAACCTGACGGTTTGTCGTTTAGCATTTTTATTAACCGTGCTAAATTGAACCTCTTGCTAAACCAACTTTAACTTATATCTTTCGGAAGTGGAGTTTGTTCCAATATTTGGAAATGTAATTGTATTCTTGCACTTGCACTAATGATATCGTTAAACTTAGAAAACGTGGGAACCGATGTTATTTTTATATATTCATACGTATGAAATTGGCGCCGACGTTTTCTAAGAGAGTAAGCAGTAAGCAGTACTGTACCTTGCTGAGTAAAAGTGTTACTTCTTCATTTGAAAGTACTCTCCTCAAGTTCTATGCAACTGTGTAACTTATCAGACCAAAGCACATGCAATACGGTTTCTTGTTGATTTGAATAAGTCTAGTTTTGGTCCAAAAAAACGCAATTTATGCAAAAATTTACTTTTCATTCTTCACGTGGGGAATAGTGCTGCTAAAACTTCACTTCACTGATAAACAATAGATAGAAATTCAAATAATAGGCGAGCCGTTAACATCGACGATAAAATTGAATAGTCATGGCGGCCGGCGTGATGAACCAAGTCAAGCTATAACTAAGAAGTAGTACCAACACTAATTGATCTCGTCGAGACGAAAAATGGGCGTAATATGTCAAAAGTTGCGATATCCTGAGTTTTCAGTCTGGAGAAATACAGTCCCATATAGTAGGTGCTCGCTCGATCGAAATATTTTTGGCACACTCTACTCCTTCCGATTAATATGGATTTTAATGAATGTCTTTTTATTTTATTGCTCGAACAGTGCTTCCATTGTTATAACGATACTCACATAAGGATTCTTTTGTGAAAAGTCTTAAAAAATCGGCTGTTCTTTTTGCACGGAATTGATAATATTTCTGGAAGATAACAGGAATTGTGCCTAGCAATGGATAATATTTTGATTAGTAAATGTGTGACCAATTTTTGGCAATAAAATTTCGAATGTCAAAAAGAAAAAAACGGCTCAAGCAAAGTCATACAGCGAATAAAATGATATCATCTTAAGATCTCAAGTCTCACTTGAATTGAATTTGCTTCTTGCTATTCATAAATAATCTTCCGGCAGTAGCTTCTGCGGATGATAGGAAGCTATTTCTTCAAACTTGGATCTTGGCCAGTCCTTTAACGCTACCGTATATAAGTTCTGATTCTTTAGTAGACTTTCACTTATGTCTTTTGATTGCAATGTTTGTGACCAGATACTAGAGTCTATAATGTCTTTCTGCGATCTGATCGTAATGCTTAACAGTAAATTCATATTTAATTTGCATCTATAGTGTCCCGGGTTTCACGAAACGGTAAGGTAAGCAATTTGGTGACTCAAACGTGACCAAATGTACGTTGTCAACGGCTTACATATATCGTTACTCTACACATTCCTTTCGGCTTGACACTGCCCATGGCCAATTACGCATTTTTCATTGCCAATTGCTAAGCTACGACTCTTAATTTGGGTTACTCTTATTAAACTCTGCACCATTTGCGATACAATGGTATATTAAATTTGTGCAGATGTATGCAGCATCCAGAAAGATTTGGGATAGAATCCATCTTTTATTATACCTGATGATATTTGGTACATCGGCATATTCTGACTCAAGGACGAACGCTACTAAAGATGGTTTGAATCGGACCACTTTTTCCACTTCTTCCCATATAAAGCCTTATTTTGAGAAGTTATTGTATGAGTAACTGCATTAAGAGAAATGGTGTAAGGTATATAATACTCGGCTTATTGTGTTTTAATTTGTTTTTCCCTTATTGATATTTTAAGCCCTAACCTTTTGTTTATATTAGTTTTTAACTTGCTTATGTGTGTACTTTAAGCTTTGCGATTTAATTAATTATATATTCATTGCTCATTGCTGTTAGCGAACTACAATAAAATATTGGAAACTTCTTAAAAACTATTTCAAATATGGTTTTATCACTAATAATAAAATGACTTAATTTATAATTTTTGTAACGCCTGGAAAAGGATCAATTCGTGCCAAACGTGATATCTTTAATCAGCTGCAGTTTGTTTGAAAATTGATGCAAGAAAAATATTTTCAATTTTCATATTTTTCTGGTTTTTGAATTCTAACGGCCGTTTGCGAGCAAATTTATAAAACCACTATTATATTTATTGTTATTTTTTTATTGTCTATAGATTTTGTAAATAAATTTACAAAGTATAGCTTTAGAGGCTGCTAGATAACTGCCGGATCATATTGTTCGCCAGTATTGAAAACTCTACTGCACTTCAGATCTGACCCGCGACCATTGAGTTCTTTGTCGCAATCCTTTGCTTACACGGCTACTCACGGCACCACAGTGACATGACGTTACAACATGGAGCAATCGCATATGCGCGGTATAGAAAATATGAATAATTATTTAACGGAAACAAATGAAAAACTATATTTGCACTGCGTTGTTCGTTATTGAGATAATTAATTAAAGAATGGATTCCGTTTATATAAAATTTCTGATTTTTTCCACGGACATTTAACTCGTTTTCAGATTCGGTTCATATTAATTGAGTAATAATAACAAACAATCAAAATAAAAAAAATTAAAAGATAAATTGAGTCCAAGACCTATCATTCGTCCGTCCGTTGCTTCGACAAAAAAGTAGGTAATCCCAAATTTTGACCAACCAAAAACACAGTTTTATTCACCTTGGAAGGAACTCTGGACATACTTCGCCTTAATGAACTCCACAGCAGCAGATTTAAGTTAAATTTCAGATTGGTTTTGCCGATCTTCACTTTACAGAATAGTTGTTCTGGATGCAATTGGATATAATGTTGAATTGAATTTCTGTTTCTCGTGCTAACAAATTAGCGTTTGGGATTTAAATTTTGGTCGGGTTATACAACGAATAGTTAATAACTTATATTATTTATAACTTAATAATAAAAGTACACAGATGGATTTTGCATTTATGATATATGATGATGGTTGATGCTGGATATAATGAGAAAAAAAGTCAATTTGTTATGTATCAACGTTTCAACAAAACTCTTACGCCAACCAAAAATCTGGTACAACACTAATTAGTTTTAATCATTGAAATGTATATGGGAAGAATATATATAAATATATATATATACATAAAGGTATTATGATTACTATATTCCTACATGTAGGCAAAGAACTCGATTAACATCATGCTTGCACGGCAAAATAAATACTTATGCCAAAAATTTGAGATCGAAATTATTAATGGTTACAAAATACTGAGATTTATATTCCAAAATTATGCTTTTCTTCGATATTATTTTGGAATTTTTATAATTATTCCAGTGCGCCTACGCGAATTTAATTGATTTTCAGATTCTCTTCATACACAACGCCACACTTAAAGATGTTTTTTTCAACACTTTTCGAAATCTAGCAAGCTATTTATGTACTATTTCTGGATATTACAAATGAAATAAAATTAATTCTTTCGATGTATTGATCTAAATGTTTTCAAGCGATAAGTGGAATTTATTATACCATCAAAAAAAAAAAAAAACAAAAAAAACAGCAACGATAGCTTACCTCATTATCGTCAAATAATTGCTCAGCTATAGCTTCTCTCGCGAGGCCTTCGTCAACATGATCTTCGCCATCACTTTCTTCATCTTGAATTCTTCTAAGGCGTTTGAAACGTTTCTTTAAAAATTTCAGTTATAAATTAATAATAATGAATATTAATAATTAATATTACTATACTTACTCTTCTCTCAATAGTGACACCCAAATTCTCTTCAAGTAAATCATAATCGTCATCCTCTAATCTATCATCTAGGTCATCGTCATCGTCGTATTTTTTTCTTTTCTTTGATGAATTGGAATTATCGGTGTCCTCTCCGTCGCTGCCTTCCTCAATTGGGTTATCATCAATAAGATCCTTCAATTCTTCTCGCAACCGTTCATCATCATCTAATAACAAATAAAAAAATCCTTATATAGAATATGTGCTTACGTAAATGCATTCAATTTTCTCATCTTTAAAACTATAGTCGAGAAAAAGGCGAATCTTTAAAATGATCGTGAAAGCAAAAACATTAATGTTTTTTTTTTTTTGGATTTTTATTTCTTCTTAGTAAATGGAAACGCATCCATTAGCTAAACTGTTAAGAGAATTGATCATATTCTAAAGTTAACTGGTTTATGTTAAATGTTTTTCACGGACGTAAGTTGAGAATTATTCTGTTCTTTCTAAAGTTCGAGTTTGATACTTTTTTAAGTATTATTCAATATCGCATTCAGAATTGTAAAATTGCAATACAAAAGGCCGCAATACTCCATGGCTTATATTGATGCTCTGCTAATACAGCTCTGCCTACGAATTCCAACATCTTTTACAACTTTATAAAGTTCATCAATTGAAAAGCATTTGGAATGGGCTTTGAACATACAATTAATGAATTAAAAGCTCGGTAGACTGATTATACATATCGCTTAATTATTGTTTATTATATAATTATCATAAGCACTTTTTTGATAACCAACGGTAGGGAACAGTCTATTCGATCGGAATTACAAAGTTATTACCCTTAATACCTTCAGGAGCTGATATTTCGTTACTTTTCAATGTGTTAGTTGGCCGTTTGGGAACTTTCAAGATTGTCTTAATGAATATTTAACACTTATTTTTAGATTAACTTTTGCTCTTATGAGGAAACAAAGTTTATTTTCTTGCATACACGTGACCTGAAGACATTAAGTGGTTCAGGTGTCAGCATTCCTACCTTAGTTTTCGAAGCCGTTCCAACGAGCATAATATAGTAAACGAACGCATAGATTATTACATATTGAACACACCGACGTATATGCATATTTCAGCTTTTAGTAGAGCATGAGAAATCTAGCACGTCCGCAATTTTTCAAGGGTGGGTGGCTATATATAAACATTTTTACTTTAATATTCTGTTTCGAAGACATGAAGTTGGTATTTGTTTAAATTCCTTTTATTGGTAAAAAATTATTGCATTTTTGAATGGATGCGTGAAATTTGGATATTTGGCATCATACAAAAATTCCAACATTTTTTCAAAAAAGTGGTGATCAAAATTCCATACATATCCAACCAATATGCTCGGTTGATATGGGACTCAAAGTCAACTTTCGGCGAAGACTGTCGGAGTTGATCAGATTTCTTTCTTTCTATTATATGAGTCATTATAAGAAACGTGGGAGAGAACTTTTCGGAAAGATATGATAGGGATAGACAAAGTTTTACTTAAATCGAACATGCATTGGTCCACTTTTCGGAAACCAAGTGTTAAATTAAATTTCTTACAAACGATGTACAATGACGTTGACCAATTCTTTTGCATTGAAAATTAGATGCGATCAAAATCTAGAGATCTCATTGGGGCTTGAGTGGCATGGGCCACGTAAAATGATGGCAAGGCACATAAACAAAAAACGTGTTCTAATATAATGTAACCTTCAATACATAAAAATATCTGACACCGCACAGACCTTCTTCGTCTTCCTCGCTACTATCAGCCATTGCCTTCAATTTTTTTAGTTTTTTCCTTTCATGAATTTCAAGTTCTTCTTCCTCCTGAAAACATACATAAATTAAGTTGGACGCATCATAATGTTTATGCTATTCCAAAAGTATTTACCTCGGATTCCTCTGCTTCGGAATCTAAAAAATCGGCCATTTTTTTCTTTTCTTTTAATGTATATTAATATTCAACCATTAAAAAAACAGGGAAATGTCTCATTTATTGACATACAATGACAAACCAAGCAATTGCCTTTCAATTACTTCTTTACGAGTAGTTGATAACCGTAGATCATTATTATTGCACTTAATAGACAGAGTGGTTTGTTTCGTTCAGCAGCAACTCTGATTAAATCTGGCGTTTCATAATTTTTCATAACATAACCCAAGGCTTAACTTCAAGTTGTCATAAAAATTATGCGAGAAGAAAAAGAAGTTTATAAAAATCTAAAAGATTAATGGAATTATACGTAATTTCAAGGATTTTACAATTATATGGATCCGGTTTATTTTATGATTTTTTTATATATCTTTTTCTACTTTATTTTAGAATATACTTCATAATGGAATAATTTAGTTGATGAACTAAAGCTTTTCAAAAAATTTCGCCGACAAGACGATTCTCGAACATATTGTCTCGCATTGAAATTTGAACATTTTAAATGTCTTTCTTCGGTCGGAAATTTTTCTACGAAGTTTTAATCTAAAGTATCTGTTGTAGCGCATAAATTTTTGCCTACTGACTTCGTTGTCACAATGATACTATTGTACGTGTACTCCAAATTTTAGTTATACTGCCATGGATTGCAGGTTATAGTTTTTTTTTTTTTTTGATTTGTTTTACAGGCAGATTTTACAGGCCCACTGAACGTTGTTCTCTAGTCAGGCACTAGAAATACATATGTGGAGCTTCAGAACATTCAAAAATTTTTATAACCATGAATAACCCCAAAAATACAAAAAATCATAAATGGAGTTTAGTATACTTACTATATATATATATATAATGATTTTTTGTGACGTACACAGTGCACAGTAAAAAATATTCCACAAAAATTTTATAAATACAGAGAAAATGATCAGAATTAGTCTAATTTCATTGGAAAAAGCATCACCTCACTTAGTGTAAGACACGAATAAGTAGGAGATGAAATATGTAGATTTGTTCCCTATTCGAGTTTAATCGCGTGCGTCCACTTTAAAAAAATTTAAAGGACTTGTTTGCAAGTTTAAAAAATTAATTTTAATCCAGCAATGGAATCACATTCTTTTTACAATGGAATCGCTTTCTTATCAAGTAGGATGCTTACAAAATGGATTTCGGAACGACAAGACCTAGCATTTGGTCAGGCTTACATAGCAAAAAAAAAAAAATGTTTTTATTTTCAACCCTCAAGTTTGGGTCGAATATTCGAGCGCATGTTCGAGAAAATTCGAAGGGAAGCTTTTTTCCTGCAATGATTTTTAGAAAAGCCCCAAATCAAATTTAAGTTTGTTTATTCTTTTAAGCTGTTTTTGTAGTTTTATTATTTATATAAAATTCTTTCTTTTTTTTTTTGAAAAATATATCTCGACAATTTCTCGAACAAAGGTACTAGGAAACAAAAATGTGGGGATACAAGCTTGTCTAAAACGTTTTCTGAATTTTGTTATTATCTCACGTGCATGCTTATTCGAGTTCGGCATTTGTATATTGCTTACTTCACAATTTTAACGAAGAATATTATATATGATTGATTCGAACCAACCGAAATGGTAGAAATCCTCACTTTATTTTTCTAGTTATTGCAAATAAGTCGTTCTCATATCATTGCAAACATGTTTCATTTTCATGATTTCACAATTTTTTATTAAGAGTTTTTATTTTCACTTGCAGCAATATAGATTGTATGGAATTGAATGGATTAGATTGCATTTTTTTCCATATGATATAATATTTTCAGCTTGGCAAGTTTGAATAGTAACTTCTCAAGTATTCATATAGAAAATGTAACGAGTTATAGAAAAAAAAAAAAAAAAAAAATATGAAAAATAGTGTTGTTTTCGTATAAAATTATTTTCTTATAAAAATATGAAAAAATAATGAACTGTCATCAAATATTAAGCGGGGCTTGCAATGCAGGAGATCGTTGTTTCGCCATTGGCTCAGTAGAAGGGATCCCATTTACTGTATGTAATTGAATAAATATGTTAACTTATCTTTATGCATTTGCATGTACATACGTACATGTGTATATATATTTATATATTTATGTATGCATGTAAATATTTTTCTTCAAACATGAACTTATATAAAAGCATCAATTTATTACTTGTATTCATCAAAGATCTCATAAAACCAGCCGTTAATATTTAATACGTATATATATACATATATGTGTCATAAATGTCGAAAATTCCTTTCTGTCTGCCAATTGAAATGTCAGGCGAAATCTCAATCGTAAAAATTGAAGAAGACAGTAAAAAGATGTCATTTAATTGATTTTCTCAGGTTTAGTTGAATATTCCACCTGCCACTGCAACCCCCAAAATGAATTTTAAATAATATATTATTAACATATATATATATGTATATGTGCATATATGTATGTATATATATACTTTACGCGAAAAACCGACACTAACCGACACTATTGGGAAAATGGCCCTGAAATTTTACAGAAAGTAGAATAATTTTTATGAGAGCCGTATAAAAATCCATTTGGATTTGGCATTAAAAGCAATTGTTTTTTATTTATTTATTTATATTTTTTTGATCTCTTCATTTAATTATTATAAATTTGTTGGCTTACTTTGATGAAAAATATGATGAATTGTAACTTGCAAATGTTTTGCATCAATTAATTTCCTTACAGTTATTCCGAAATGCAATAGCATTTCGAATACCTTTTACGTGGACAATCAATTGTAAGTTAGCTAATTTTGATTCAATTAGTTGTGTGAACATAATGTATAATATTTTACTCAAATCGACTTTGAGTCGGTTGAGTTGCTTTGTCCACGCTTAGTTTGTGCGAAAAGTTTAATTCATTTATATAAAAACACTTCGAATACCTAGTCAAGCGAAAATTTTGACACGTATCGGGTTCAATGCAAATTGATCAATATCGATTTTCATAAGAAAGTGGGAAAAAAGAAAAAAAGTGCGGCTATATTTCAGGTCATGTCGTCAAATGTCGCGGTTTTAAGTTGGTTACAATTTGGCCGACCATCAGTAGGAATACGTGAGGGGTCAAAATTTGCTCAATGAAATTTTATGATTTGATTCTAGCAGGCATTTTCTGTTATGGCAATCGCTTTGCATCGCTTTGTTTTCTCTTCGTATATTTCCCGAATCCTTCTTGAGATGTCGGCAGAAGTGTCAGCTTCCATTTATGAAGCACAACGCCTGCAATAATTTTCACAAAGGCGATTAATTAGACCATTTACGGAATACTTATGCTGAGAGTAAACAAAAAACGCATTGATGGAGCTACAAATTTTCATAATACTAGTGGGGACGACATTGTTTCTTCATGCTTTGTTCTTTCGATTGTTTGCCCAGTCGTCAGTTAACGTAAATGAATAAAGAAAAACACTTGTAGGGTAAATTTTACTAACCAGCATATGGAGCACCTTCTTTAACAAAAACACGGTGCAAGAGAAAACTATTACCACATTTACGAATTTAAGTCAGAAATAAGTAGATCCATTTTTACTATCCCGTTGATCATTCTTTTCTTTTTTGATATGATTTCTTTACGTCGAACTTTCTCCTCAATAAGGAATCCTTTACCATCTGCAGAATTTCTTCTTCAAGGATTAGAATCAAGTGCATTAAATAATGAAAATAAAGACCTGTTTCCGAGACATTCCTGCAAAATTTGAACAACAGAAAGACCGAACTAGAGGTTGATGTAGGATTCGGACTTGATTTACACCTGCCCATTATCTTGTTTGTTCGCTTGCTGTTGTCCGAAGTTCCATGAGCGCACAAATTGAAAATCTTAGTTAATGCTTACAAATTGAACTTGATAACCGACCGCTTTCGCCATTGACCATATCCAAAAAAAAAAAAAAAAAATGCAACTGAAAATTAGTAATAAATATTAAATTAAATTTGGAAGAAATATTTACTAACATCACTGCAATAATTTTAATAGTTTCACTGCAATAATTTGCCCGATCGTGATAAGTAAAGTTCGGATTGACCAAGTGATGATGCGTCAGCTGGTAAAAAAGAATACCGATCAACTTTTCCCTTTTGGTATGAGATGGCCTGTGTCAAAGATTGGTCCCAAGGCGAGCGTAACGTTCCTATTTGCTACTAATAGCTTCAGAAATATTGAAGGAAGATCGTTCGCCTGCCACAGCCAAACAACCTCTTGTATCGTGATCACTGCTGCTCCGTGCTTTTTTTGCTGTTTTTCGTAATTAATTAGAGAATGCCGCGTTGGTCGCATTTTGCATACTAATGGGGAACATTTTTCTTGCTTCCTATGCTTATAAGTTACATAATTTAAGATTTTTCCAACTGTTCTTTTGCCAAATTTCTATATAATGCGCTTATTTTTTATTTTTCTTAAAATATTTCTCTTTTATTTTTTATTCTTAACAAAATATTATTTAAATATCATACTGTAAGGTACATACCCAAAATGGATTTTTAAGCATCCAAGCAATAGCTGTTCAGTGGCCTTCTTTTGTTTTGTATTTGGTAAAGAATAGACTACGTGGCGTTTTTTGCAATAGAAACCTCAGTGATTCGTAATTTCGACAACTTTTAACTGTATCAGACTAAAAATGGAAAGAAAGGAAATAGGAAAGGTGGACAGTCCATAGATAATTAAAAGTGAAAATATTTTAACCATTATTAATCCACCCGAGGGTGCACTCATTTTAAAGATTGGAGAAAATTTTTTAAAAAATTGGCTAAAAATTGATGTTGGTCGATAAAAAGTGGATCGTGTACATATGGACATGGCAATAATATACCAAAGTGCACAATGATGTCATAGTACGGGGTAATGCTTTTTATTTAATGGAATTTGAAAAAGAGTCTTGCGTCATGACCAATTGCTGGAGGGACAATTGATTCTACTCTTTACTGCGATTAAAATGTGAAATTAATGTAAAATCCGCAATAAAAGAGGAAAGCCTTTGTCCTATCAGGACAATGCCGTCCAATCCAACATTTTAATGGGATCTTAAATGAGTATCTTTTGATCACGTTACGGCTGGGTAGACTTGACTTTCATTCCAAATATTTTCGTCGCGTTATGAGTGACGAGAATGTATAACAGATTATCTTTGTATCTAAAACATTAGAAGAGCAAATGCTTTCTGAAACTAACGTACTAACTAAAATTCTCTGAAAGCTATTGTGAGCAAGCTTGCTTAGAATGATATTCACGGTTAATAATGTCAGTTTAACCTAGCATTTGACCGAAAGAGAATCTTTAAGTTGCATGCTCCTTCTTCCCGTTTAACAGTTCCATTTCTATCAGTGGTAACTGGTTAAAAAAATTGTTCTTTTAAACAATTAGCTTATATTTAGGTCCCAAACGACGTATCCGTACTAAGAGATTTTTTCAAAGTTTATAAGCGACCTTTTGAAGAATCTTTGATTTCGTTAACATTTCATTTAAAATAAAAGTCTTAACTGAGTATTTTAAAAGGATTCGTAATACGATTTTTCGAAACAAGCAGCTAATACCGTACTGCTCAATGCATAATACTAATAGTAGCGAATGAACCCTTCCAAAAAAGAGTTTAAAAATATATAAACAATAGAATAAATATTTTTTAAAATTTATAAATACAACAGGAAGTTTCCATTTTTTACTTTTACTTACGGGCAATGAAAGCGATTTTAATAAAATTTTTTTACGATAGATGTTCTTCCGGTTGGTAACATTATTTTAATTTAGCACCTAACCGAAAGATCAACTCTTAAATCAGAACCAAAATGCTGTCCGCATTACCTTGTTTAGTGGCAATCATTTTATCCCGTCAATTGAATTATTTGTTTTATATATAATACGTTTAGAAAAAACATAGAATTTTTAACTTTCCAAAGCCAGGGAACTGTAAAGACGACTGGTGGTAATCAAAGCATACAATATGTAATTACTTCGAGCCGAGGCAGTATTAATTTCCATAAGAAAATATCATATATATATCGATATATTCGAATAGTAGGTAAAAATCTTAAAAGAAGCAATAAATCGGCGAGATAATAAGTTAAATGAATACATTAAACGGGTAGTGTTAGCCTGATCAGGAAAAATTGATAAGAGCGTAAATAAATTTTGAGAAGAAATTTCGAAAAATTAAACTTTTATTAAAAAGAAAACAAAAACGTCATAGGGCCGACAATTATATAGCCTACACCATAATATAGACTCTTCAAAATAATGCATTATTTGGGAAATGATCGAAAAGGTGAACCAATCCGAACCATTTTCTACAGCATTCGCCGCAGGAGCACAACGTGTCGGTGTGCCGAATTTCATCAAAATATCTCCAAAAATCACGACTTATAGATTCAACATAAAACGAACAGACAAGTTTAGATCGATTCATGAAGTGATTCAAAATCAATAGGCGTAGTAAAAGGTGCGTCTAACTCAAGTCCTTCCAGGTGTTATGTATATCTCTTGTATCATGAATCATCGTACAGGATATTAAAATTAATAAAAAGAAAATTACTTTATTAGATTCTATATTTCCTCTTTTTATTGCTATGAATTCCGCGCTGAAGAAAGAACAACTCATGTGTTGAGAATATCCGCGAAAGCTCTCGCTCAGATAATAACAATAATAATAATAATAGTAAAAGTTCTCCTAACTCTGTCATTCTATAAATGCAACTCAAGAGCATAGTGAGGTCATATTTTTTTTTCGCAGCTTAACTGGTTGTGTGGGCCTCGTTGTGTTTGGGAATATCGTACAATGTTATAGAAACTTGGTTTGAGAGTGATTTTTTCCCTTCTTTAGCAGTGCATTGCTCGCTCGCCTTCCAAAGTCAGGCTCATTTGGCGGCAGAGAACAAAAATAACATCAGTTATGGCTCAAATTATTCTCTGGCGTTTATTGAAAATTTGCAATTATGTTTACTAAAAAGTAACTCACAAATGGCAGACAAATTAATGCTAATAAAAAAGGAGGAATCAGCTAAAAATTATTTTCGCTTTTGTGTGTGTGCATAACACCATATTGGCACAAATGAAAATTGCAACAATGCCTGGTTTTCTTCGAGTAAAGTGAGAATATATTATGCTCACTACATCTCTAATACAGAACGCTATACTAACACTTCTAAATAATGGGTTTGAAGTTACAGAGAACTTGTCGGGTGGCGTCTATGATTTCTTTCTTAATCATCAAGATCAAGAAATCCGAACGATGAACAGTACTTTTCGAATGAGGCAACAAAATTTTTGGGGCTTAACTTGAAGAGCTTAAAAGAGCTGTTTACACTCCAGCAAGATCGTATATATTGTTGTGATAGCCAGTATTTTGACATAGAATAACGGCAAATATTATGTTCAAGGACATGGTCACGTTTTATTTAAAAGATTTTGTCAAATTTTAATTACAGACGTAAGCAGTAATGAAATCGCCCCGTCTTATTATATAGTCTAGCGAAACCTATCACTACGGTTTTCATTGCGAAAATTAAAAAATACTTACTCGACAAAGATATTTAATTTCCTGTAATGAAAATGAAGAATTATAAATAAACTTTTTTATGAAAATGACAAAAACAATGACAAACTCTTTCGGTTAGTAATATGACTTTAATTTGGAACTTAACCGAATAGAAAATTCTAATGCAACATTGTCTCAGATTCTGGTTAATGAGATTAAGCATAAAAATTTAGCTTTTATTCTTAGTATGATAAACCGAACAGACGAAAATGCAAAACAATTAAATATTAAATCGTGTGTAAAGTAAATAAAATAAGTAAGAAAATTATTTTCGGTCGTGACCGAATCTCATATCCATCACCGTCATTCTAAAAGAGCCAAAAAAAGTAAAAGAACTACATTTTGATGCTCTATAATACGGAATGGCGCAGTTAATGTTTTCTATTTTCATAATAAAAGTTTTTATTAGGCGCGCGGGCTTTGTAGGCGTGTCCTTGAAAAGTACAGGTCACTTCCCAATTTTTCTGCAAATCTGTAGACGATATCTTCATTTTCGCTAACGAGAGAATTTACACAATTGGGCAGATGGACAGACGGATCTTCCAAATTTGAAACTGGCTAAGAATGTGTACACTTTATGGGGTTTTTGAAGTTTGCTTCTACGCCTTATAAAGGTTTTGAAAAAAAATTTAGTTTTGATGCACTATAATATTGGGCCGGCTTGGTCAATTTTTTCCATTTTTGTAAGGGTGCTATAGAATCGCCCATAGAATACACATTCAAATTTTTGTAGATTTTACTGTCGTAGTTTGTGCGTAACGAGCAAAAAACTAATTTTTTATTCCTTATGGAAAACGGAGGTGTCCTCAGTTTGCGTGACACTGAAGACGTGTCCGTCGATTGATCTGGCCCATTTTTAATACTCACCTGCGTGCAAGAACTTCCAATGTTTTTGCCAAATTTGAAGTTGGTAGCTTCATTTTTGGCAAGGAGAATGTTTACAACAGACATTACACAGATGGACAGACGGACATGGTTAAATCGATTTAGAACTTGATGCTGATCATGAATATGTATACTTCGTGGGGTCTTTGAAGTTTCTTTCTGGGCGTTGCAAACGTTTTGACAAACCGAATATACCTCTCATCGTTCGTTGGTAGGTATAAAAATGAGAAAAATGTGTCTTCATCAGAAATTCTAAGCCTAAGCGGAAGAACGATTAATGAAAATGAACTTATAGGAGCCAGATCGACCATAAAATATTTACGCATTACGTTACATTGAAAGTTTCAAACGCTTGGAAGTGAATTTGTCAGCGCCATTGATGTTTTAGTGAGTTCTTAGAAAGGGCTTCATGGCTAGCGTTTTTTTTTTTTCACTAACCTCAATTAAACTCCTTTTTCATGTAGCTATGTAGGTAGGTAAGTTTACCAAGAGAGACCAATTTGGCAGATACTGGATTAGTGAACAAATGTAAAGGTTATGACATTGTTTTCACCTAAGGGGCCAACTCTGAACCTTCTCGTTTTTCTTTTAGGCTGCTATACAATTTGACAACCTTCAATCGTTATAGAACTTGCAGCTCGCATACCCTTTCCTGTGTCGTAAAAAATTGTGTAAAAGAATCTAAACTTTTCGGCAATATGCCGCATTAATAAGCCACGATAGGAATTCTTTCGATCACTGCTCATATAGTCCTTCATTTTTAAAAGTCGTTCTATGAAAATTATGATGAAATTTGGCACACTGGCGTGCTGACGAACGCTATTGAAAGTGGTGCGGATCGGATCACTTTCTCGGCCACTGCCCATATAACAACTTGTCAAAATGTAGAAAAAAATAGTATAGTATTCAGAATCTCGCGACAAAAATCGCTTAGCTATTGCGGAATTCCAAATTGGTGCACAAGCTTTGGGCTCGATGAGGCACTTTTTTGTATTCTTTGTCGTTCCTACGAAAACCGAATCTTTATATGGTAAGAAGGCTTAATTGAAAATTCGCTCAGAATAATAATTTCACATAAAAACTAACGTTATCGGATTTGGACCACGTGAGTCTATTTTTTGAATCCCAGCTCATATAAGGGATCTAATAAAAAAATGAAACTTTTTATGTCAAAAAAGTGTAATTTTTAATATTTTATGATGATAATTTGTCCTTAGTAAGTTAACTATAAACAATTGAGACCATATAGATCTACTTTTTATACCGCATCATATATTAGGGGCTCTCATGAGGGCAACCTTTTTTTAATTTGTGGTTTACAAACAACAAAATCTTTGGCAAGTAAATTAAGTTTGCTAATTTCGAACCACGTCAGTTGACATCTTGAGTATCTTCTTACATGCGAGCTTTCGTAACAATTACGCGTTTTAATGAAAACAATTTATAATTTATTGATGTATTATTAACAAAATGAGTGAACGATCGTATTGGGCGAAGTGGTGGTGTAAGGCTTAAGTAATACTTACTGTTACATTTATGGCAGGCATGCTTCTGGCACACGCATAAGTGATTCATACGCTACAAAGTGATTCTTCTTTTGAAAGCTACGGAAATAAATACGATAACAATTTGTTTATCACACTTTTATAATTAAATATGTAAAGGAATAATTATTAGGTACATAGACTATTAGATCATTTTTATGAACATATTTGTGGTGACGTCGTAAAAACGATAAAATTAACTTTGCTAAGTAGCAATAAAGATATTTGGCTTTTACCATATTTCTTATGTCCGCCACCTTTATTAAGAAAAAAAGGCATAAAAATATGAAATCTCTATAGTTCTACACTGTTGCAGTGTTGAAGCCGATTTTTCCGTTATTGTACAAATACTACAACATCCCTCCTAGAATAATCGTGGAAATTTTTATCGTTATATCTATTGTAGGATATGAGCACAAAGCACCTTTTTTCTCTTTCGAACATGGAGGTAGTTTCACATTACTGTGGGCGTGTTCTCGGGCCGATTTCAATATCAACTGACGTGCTGGTGTTTCTATGAAGCTGGAAGCTTCATTTTCACTATCAAAAGAATGTTTACTGCAGACATTACATAAAACAAATAGATAAACGTAATTAAATCGATTCAAAATTTGATGCTGATCAAGAATATGTATATTTAATAGCGTCTCTGACGTTTCCTTTCGACAAAATGAATATGCATTTATTTTTCGGTGCTGGGTATAGGAAAATTACTCAGCCAATCCATTTAACAATAAAAAAAGTTTACAATCCCATCACTGAATCACCGCGTGATTGAAATCACTCTTCGTTTCAGGCTTATGCAGCTGGCTGCAATATTGTTATATTGGCGAGCACTTTTGAACGCGTACAAATTATCCCAGGTGCTATTCACGGTTATGTAAAGATATCTGCCCTTGATTGCAGCACGGACACTGGAAAAATTGCAGCGGCTTATGAAAATAAAATATGTATATTTGAACCAACGCCAGTATTACAAGCTGAAAAGCATTGCACTCATTTTCTAGATTATAGGTAAGTTCTAAGTACCCGTAATAATATCACTTATAAAATGTTAGATTTTGTCGCCAAGATGAACTTTATTGCAACTTTTAATATAACTATTGCCTTGTCATATTTGTATCATTTTATAGATGGGTACAAACGGGATCCTTTACGAGTCATTCTATTGTTATAACGCTATCGTGGAATTTAGAAGGTACACGTCTACTTACAGGGGGATCCACAATTCAATTATGGAAAGAAAAACCTAGTCAATATCCCAATCCAGAAAGTGGTACGTATGTTAATTCTATATTTAATATATTCCTCTCAATGAAAATAAAGTGAATTTGTTATTTTGCTTGCAAGACCTATAAACAGATAGAAGACTCATGAAAATGTAGATATCATACAATTTGTTGTAACAACACTTTGCATATGTATGCATGTGTGTGCATGTGAATTAGAAATTGCGAAAAAATTTAAGATATTTGTTTTACATCATCGCATTCTGGTAGAAGGTGAACCTAAATCAAGCATAAGCCGGTGAGCTGTTTTAACGCGTTAGAAGTGACACAGACGCAGTAGCGTGCTTTCCGTTAAGACGGCGCCATCCAATCATTTTCATATAGATTTTGCTGTAAGAGTGGCCGCTCAGGCGTCTGTAGAGCATTTTAATCTCGCAGATTCAGAATGGTAACTCCTACAATTGGTTGAAGATAAGGGACGGGTGGATTTTGTAGTAAAGACTATCTTTCATCATGAGTGATCATTGATCATTGATCTGTATTCATCATGTCGCCATTGAAAAATCTCATTCTTGATAAAACGAAACCCTTCCTTAGGAGTATATTTGTGTTGTGCTCCGTGTACATAGAGGTTGTCTTTTTCGTTTAGACTGGAACCGCAGTGAGTTGGCACTCAAACGGAATGGCAACTTTCTATGAAAGAGTTCTTAAGCATTTTTTATGTATGTCAAAAGCGTATTGATGGTTAGGATCTTTTTCGCCTGTCTAAAGTGTAAGGCAGATTTTTTGTTACTGCATATAACAACATTTTTCTGATGTTTTATACTCGCTGTCTTTGCGGCATATCAAATAGCAAGAAGCTTAGACAAGGTTGGAGATAGAACTTTAGAGATCTTGAATCTGCATATTTTATTTTGAGAGATAATCACGATCAAGGAACTAGAAACGTTATTGCCCACCTATCCGTCTGTGCCACATATATATGTCAAAATATTATTATTAACTAGTTGTTATAATGGCAATAGAGTTTTTATCCTCCTTTTCGAAAGAGATGTTGGCAACAGAATGTTTGAGATGATTTTATGTGAAAGACGATTATGAGTGAAAGTTTTGCTTGGCGGTACAGTATATATAAATCTGAACTCAAACACCTTAACCCTCATATAAAGGTATTTTGTGGATTGTAGGCAGCAACTGATCAGGGTCGCTTTTACACAGAACTTTCAAAATGTTTGAACAAAGTCTTCGCTCCGTTTTGCAATAATCTTCTAAATATTTTTCGCAATAATCTTTTAAATGGCCTAAGATCACTATATACTATAAGTTTTATTAGGTGCACGACTACTCAATGAACAATTGAAATTTTCAATAGACAACAAAAAATGGCTTAGGGCAATTCCTAATATACAATGTCTAGAAATGACTGATCCAAATGCGGTCGCCATGTCGGTCAGATTTTAAGTTTCGATCTTAATTGACGCATGTAAGACAGATGGATATTCATGCGGACATGGTGAAATCCATTTGGATTTTTACACCGACCGAATATCTATATTGTGTGGAAACTTTGGTATGAATATCTCAGTGCAATAAAGGAAAAAGTTACATGCGGTACATTCCGATCCTATAATTAAATATTTGCTGTTATTTCTGTAAAGAGTTTCCAACTCGACTACCAGTCTCGGATTCGATGTTTTTGCTAAAGAATAAATAAATAAAATAAAAAATAAGTTATTATAAGAGATATAATACTTTATTGAAATACATTTGGATTTCAGGGGTTAAATTTGTTATTGGAGGAGATAAGGAAAACAAAAACTCTGCTAACGAATCTGCTGAAGATGGAGTTTCTTGGGAAAATATTTGGTCGTGTCAAACAGCCATACCAATTTATCACATGGCTTTCAGTCCAGACGGTACATTATTCGCGACGTGCGGTAGAAACGATAGGCTTGTGAAAATTTGGTACGAAAATAAACAAAGTAAGTTAAAGAAATTGTAATTTTTTTATCGTAACAAACCTATCATTCTTCATCACAATTTATGTCCTTTAAGAATCAATATTAATTTATGTAAAACATTACCAAAATAATAAAAATCATGCTGAAGTTTATTCGTAAACAGAAGAAATGATTTTTAAAGGGCATACAAAATGTGCTTGAAAAAATAGGAAAATTTTATTCGACTCATACCGAACCTTTTAGGTCCATCAATCGTTATCCAAAAAAAAAAAAGAAGGAAGAAATTAAATATTCATACTCTATAATTTAGGATGGGCGTGACAGATTCCTTCTATTTCTGTACATGTGCTATAGTATCGCCCATAGAATATACTCTAAAATTTTTATAGACTTATCTACTGTAATTTGTCAGTAATGAGTAAAAAAACCGATTTTTTTCCTCTGGAAAACGGAAGTGTTCTCGTTGTAAATAGCGCTGCAGACGCATCTTTTCACCGACTCGATCCATTAATTACATCAAATTGGGTGCAAGCATTTCCAATATTTATGCCACATTTGAAGCCGACAACTTCACTTGTGTGGCTGGTAGAATGCTTACAACAGACATTGCACAGACGGACAGCAAGATATACTTAGGAAAAAATGTGTTCTTTAATGTGGGGTCTCTGAAGCTTTGTTGTCGGTGTTGTAAATGTTTTGACGAAAGAAATGATACCCTCATCTCTCGATAATGGGTATGAATATATCAAGCTTACCACGATACAACGATCTTGAAAAGAAAAAAATTCTCTTACTAATTATTAATTATTAATATGAACAGAATATAAATAAATTCTACATTTCTTAAAAGTATTTATTTATATATTTGTGGAAAATAATAAATTATTATTCAACATTTACATATCTAAAACAATTTAGTTCTGTTTCCATCGAAGAGTCCAAATATAAACGCTTTGAAAGAAGATGAGCTAAATTTCACTTACGTCTACATTGCTCATCCTCGAGCTGTGTCCAATATAATTTGGCGGAAGACGAGCAAGTATATGCCAAAGGGATCCGTTTCAAACATGTTAGTGACTTCGTGCCTGGATAATATATGCCGTGTCTGGATTGAGACAATTTTACCTGATGATGGATTAGTGAATATGACACAATTTGATCCATTAGCTTCACAAAATCCAAAGTTTAGAACTCATCGCCACAAACATAGGTTTATGCAAAGATTAAAACATATGAAAACATGTTTTCATATTCGAAGGCATGTAAAAACGAACGCTGGAGTTAATACACCATTGCATAGTGCTTTGATAAATGATTACCATGCGCCTATTCCATCCTTACCGTCATCGTGTAGCGTACATGATTTTCATTCTTATGGCTTTCATGGAACTGGCATTTCTCAAGGTCTGCATTTTCATTTGGCTGCGTCCATAAACGCTGAAACAGATATTCCGTTAGTACCTTCTATGAAATCAACTTCAGATCCAACAAACCAAAGTAATTTCATTCTGCATTGGTTAAATAATAAAGAAATGGATTTTACACTTCAAGCTGAAGCCATACTGCAAGAGTTAACAAAAAAAGTAATTGATGAAGAAAATGGAAGCAATTCCGCACATAATTCGTCTGATCATAACGATTCCGGTGCGGATTATAATGCATCTAAGAAAAAGTATATGCGGACAACGTCTAAGTCAGTGTCTATAGATGATAGCAGTTTTGGAGTTGACGAAAGTAAACTTTCTAATTGCCAAGTTCCGGTTAGTGGATTGCAAAATATTAACTCTATGTCAAACACTACGTCTCTTAATTCATTAAATAATGAGCACCATTCAGGCGCGAACCAATTGAATGATTCTCTGGATATTAAGATAGACTGTTTGTTACGAGATTGGCATCAAAGTCCGGATTTATTGTTTGCGATACATCCGGTAGACGGCAGTTTTTTAATTTGGGTAGTCGAGTGGCTAGATGACTATTATCCAGGATCGTTTCGACAAGCACAGGTTTCATTTTCAACCAGAATACCTTCCGCATTTCCTTTGGGGGATTCCATGTCTATGTCAACAATGGTCAGTTTGTATAACACCGGTACTCATCCGCTAGCATTCCGTGAAATTGCAAATCATGTTAAAAGCCGAAATCTGGAAAACTCTGAGGATGACGAAATGTCTTTAAAAGAGGAATCAAATCAATCTGAAACAAACGACGAAGACGAAGACCTAGAGGCAAATGATGAAAACAAATCGGCTGCTGAACAATGTAACAATGATAACAGCCAAGATGTTTCCGATTGCAGTATTTCAACGTGTATATCGCCTACCGTGTCAATGGTTACAAAACATTCAAATGGTACCCTTAACCTTTGGCAACTATCGTTTGCATATAAAACAAAATTTACCCAAGTTCTTAGTATTGGACATGTAAGTCGAGTATCAGGTCATCGGTTTCGAGTAAACGATATAACCTGTCATCCGGTATTACCACTTCTTGTATCAACTTCGCATCATAATTTGTCAGAATCTGATAATAAATTCACGGAAGCGTCAAACATGAATGAGAATGTTTTTGCGACATCTGGTTTCTGTTCAGAACTAATTTTATGGAGAGTTGATTCTGTTGGCCCATTATGCCATTCTGGAGGTGTGAGTGAACTTGCGCGCATAAATTCTCCAGAAATTTCCGCATTTAGTAATGTCGCGTGGATACCAACCTTACTGCCGAGCACTACTTTAGGCAGCTATAGCAATTCTCCCTCGGCCTGTTTCGTTGCTAGTGACGGAGAAAACCTGCGAGTATATCAAGCAGTAATTGATGCTCGAACACTTTTAGCAGAAATTTCCTCGTCCGAGACATTGACAAAATTACAAAAATCAAATTCAGCCTCATCGCTTTATTCTAATACATCTTCGACTGCAAAAGCCCTTAAGTCGTCTCTTCATGATAAACTGAAAGTCGTTTCGCAACAATCGACTGCGCGTCCTGGATGCATTATACAACTTGATGCCATATCAAATGCTCAACACGATTGGCAAAACACGCAATTTTTGCACGTATTTCAGGCTCAGTTGATAACTGGCAGTGTATCTAAAAATTATCCCGACAAAGCTCAAAAGATTAACATGCAACCCGACCTGGATGCTATAGTTGATCTTCAGCAAAATGTTGAATTCGAAGAACCATTTTATATAGTTATTATTGAAAAGACTGTCAAAGGGAGCACGATTCACATGTGGCAAATTGTGATATCGTCAAAGCAGCAAGCAACGTTTTTATCGGAGACGGCAATGTATGTTCCAGATAGCCATTTAACGCAAGATTTAGAGGATGCTGACGCCGGCCCTCGTAGAATGTCTGAGATTCATTCTGAATTTGAATCTGCCTACATTGGTAGCTCAACAGAAGCGCCCCATATATCAATAGTAACCGAAAAAGTTTGCACACAGGAACTACCATTACCTGAAGGTGTCGACGTAATTCATGCTTCGCCTGCAGCTGGTCATTTAAGTTCCTCATCCATATATCCAGCATGTTATGCTCCTTATATTATAGTAACGGCTTGTACCGATTCGATTTCAAGATTTTGGAAATGTGAACCTAGTAAACAAAATCCCATTTCGGATCATCTTAATGAATATAAATGGACAGAATGGAAAATGTTTAGCAGAAAACAAAATTCAGCTATAGAAATCTCTGGCCAACCATTAAATATAAGCGCGGCTTATTCAGGTCGTATAGCATGTGCTTATAAATACGGGAAAAGTTTTACTAGACCAAATAAAGGCGGGGATCCCGAATCAAGGTATATTAATTTATGCGTTGCAATATACGAATGTGAAAGTACAGGGGGAAGTGAATGGGTTCTGGAGGATACTATACATTTGAAAAATATTCATTTACCACGAATAAACATCGATCATGGTATTGATATGAGTTACTTGCATGATAATCGAATTCTTCAGAAGAAACAGCGATTAAATCAAGTTTTGCAAACATTTACTACGCACGAGGAAGCCAGAATGCCACGAAGTGGTGAATCTTCGCCTGAGCATAACACTAAAAATCCGACAGGGCTTTTGGCAGTTCCAAGTTTCAGTACCTTACAGTCATTAAGGAAGAGTATAGCAGAAAATGGGAATACTTGTCCCTTAACGCAAAAACACTTGGTACAACTCGACTGGGTTTCTAAAGAAGACGGCTCTCACATATTAACAGTAGCAGTTGGGAGCAAAATACTATTATATACTGCGGTATCATCTGATATAGCTCAAGCTAATATTAAGGCAATGAAAGAATCGCGGTCAAATAATCGGCCAATTTTACGTAAAGCAAGCTCTTTAGCTCAGCCGCATTTTAATGATGAAATTCGTTGGATGAAACTACGCCAAATTGATCTTCAAACGGCAGATGGACTTCCGCCGCTACCAATGCAAATTTCTTGGGTGCGCGATGGTATTCTAGTGGTAGCCATGGACTCAGAAATGCACGTATATTCGCAATGGAAACCGCGATATCCGCAACAGCATAGCGTCGAGGATCTCTTTGATGGTAGGAATTTACGTGATGAAGACTTAAGATCAATTGCCAATGAATCATCGAAAATTCGTATGAAGAGTGTGGCTTCGCTGCCGCTTATGACCAAAGTTAACACGGCTACTTCTCAACTTCTTTCAAGCGAGAAAAAGAAGAAGTATTGCAACTCATATACGGGAAATATTCCTAATGGATCCGATGGAATAAACGATGATTATATGACCGATTTTGGTCTATTTCAAGCATCGCGCATAGCGTGTCCCGTTTTACCGCAATATCATCCGAAACAACTTATGGAATTGTTAAACAGTGGCAAAATACAATGGGTGAAAGCTATTCTGGCACACTTGGTACGCTGTTTAAGCAGTCCAAGCTTGGGTGGTTTCCAAGAAAGTGACGACTCTACCATCAGGCAGGTAATTACAATTTTATTTATGTTGTTCTGAGTATATGACGACATATGTAGAATCACATATTAATCGGCAATCAAAAAATTTGAAACTATGATGTATGATAACCGGCTAAGAAGTAATATTTTAATTAAATATTTGCTAATCATTGTTTTTATTGGCAAAGCTCAGAAATGCGCATTGTGGAAGACTTTAGAAGCAGAATGCATATCAAGGGTTATAAGTTAAACTATTCGGATTGTTATAATAATATATAATATATCTGGATCGTGAGCTATTATGGGAAAAGCAAATTCCTCACTAAATTCAATTTTCTTTTTTGAAACTTTACGATCGGCCTTTAGTCGTACTATAACAACTTATACTTCTTTTTCAACTTGAGTTGGGTATGCAGCTACCCCAGGTGGAGTAGACGTGCATTTTGCTGCTATCGTTGTTTTATCCTCCCAAGAAAAATTATAGTTTAAAATGAAAAGAAATGTGCTATTGTTTAGTCGTTCAGTTAGGACGACGTAACGAACAATTAAATTTTAATTTATTAATTACATTATTAATTTATGAAATGTTAAGCCCATATATAAATCTTAAATTAGAAATAATTCTCCAACACAGCAGTGAGCTTGTTTTATACTATTTCTAGAGATCATGGTCAAGATCAAGAACGCTTTCTATTAGTTATCCTAATGACTCCAATGTGCAAACTGAACACCGTGGGTCCACGACACAGGTAATATGCACCGAAAAGTTCAAATCTATTTGGTTTTCTAATTTATAAAATTAATGTTTCAGATTCCGGAAGAACTTATGCTGGACTACGCTGAGATAACGTCGATTCCGCCTCTACCTCTTTGGGTCCTATTGAATGCTGATAAGGAAACCTCAACTCAGGGCAATAATAATTCGGATGACATAAAAGATTATAACGAGTTATTTGAAATGAATGCAAAAGAGGATAATTTAGATGACCTGCTTCATAATGAAGGTGACGTTAAACGTCCTGACAGACGTCAGTCTTTACCAGAGAAGCAAAGTATTTCACATTTTGGACCCCGCCAAGGGCAAACACTTTCAAGACTGCTAACACATACCCATTTGCCGGGTTTATCCTCGCTTGATCAGATGCATCTTCTCGCGTTAGCCGACACAGTTTCAACATGCAATTCAGATATTTCCGAAAAGTTTACATCTGAAGCGGGAAAAGTTTCTGGTAATAATAAGGAATCTACCGGTAATTCTTTAACGGATTCCCTGGATTATTGCGGTTTACGTTTTCTTCTGGCTATGAAGCATTACACTTATCTTTTACGCTGTTTACCTTTAAATCAGAGATCGATGTTCCAGAAGCATGGTATTGGTACAGCGAATGTGGTTTGGGCATTTCATTCAGAGAGCGAAGAAGAGCTCATTAATTTAATACCATCTTATCAGAAGGGTGATGTTAAATGGTCAACCCTGAAAGATCTTGGCGTTGGCTATTGGCTACGTAACATTAATATGCTGCGCAAATGCGTGGAAAGACTTGCGAAAAGCGCTTATCAAATGAAACAAGATCCACTTGATGCAGCTCTTTACTACTTAGCAATGAAAAAGAAATCGATTGTTTGGGGTCTTTATCGGTCGAAACGTGATGAGAAAATGACACAATTTTTCGCGAACAATTTTTCTGAAGATAGATGGCGTAAAGCAGCTCTGAAGAATGCGTTTGTCTTGCTTGGCAAGCAACGTTTCGAACATGCCGTCTCATTTTTTTTGCTCGCGAACTCTCTTAACGATGCAATTGAGGTCTGCATAAATAAATTAGAGGACTTTCAGTTAGCTCTTATTATAGCACGTCTCTATGAAGGCGATTTAGATGTAAGTTCAAACTCAGTATACAGAAAACTTTTGTGCCAACATATCCTGGGCAGTGAGAACGAACAAATTAAATTTGAAATAAGCAAAGCGCATCCAGATCCCTTTTTACGTTCAATGGCATATTGGATATTAAAAAAATATCAAGATAGCTTAAATACGTTGCTTTTAAACGGCGTTGGCCAAAATCATGCCGCTTTCAAGGAAGACGACATATTCAAACAGGAAACTCATGCAACTAATCCAAATGTTTTTAACTTCTACATTTACCTTCGGACACACCCGCTACTTGTTCGGCAAAGTCTTGCTATATCGGCTCAAGAAAAGAAAATATCGCATGTGCTGTCAGGATTTACTTATGCTGGCGACGGTGCAGCTTTAAATGTGAATGATAAGCAACTTCTATTAGAAGATTCAATTACATCTATAGAGAGGCAGCTGTATTTTACAACTGCCCATGGCCACTTTAAGGCAGGATGCCCTGCTTTAGCTTTAGAGGTTCTTAATAAATTGCCTACAAAAATATTAGATCCGAATGATAGCAATCACGAAGACGCCCCCGAAGAATATCACACTAAGAACGAACTTATCAAAACTGGTATTATCGAATGGGATATATCATCGAGTAATAAGTTAGCTGTCGCTAGCTCTGTAGATTTTGATTGGAGTGTACCTGTAACATCACAGAAAAAAGCTGATGATGGATTTAAAATTGAATGGGATTCGGACGGAGGTGATGATGAATTTGATAACGAAGATGCAGAAAGCAACAACCTAGAAGACGATAATGACAAAACGTCAAAAAAACAAAATGCTAAAATTACCGATGATGGTTTAAAGCATCAACAAGATGGGAAAACCATTAATATCGATATTATGGCACAGCAACTTAAATTTGTGGCTTGTCTTAAAATTTTAATGGAAGAGCTTTCAACTTTAGCTACAGGTTTCGAAGTGGATGGTGGGCATTTGCGTTATCAACTTTATATTTGGCTTGAAAAAGAGGTCGAGGCTTTGAAACATTTATGCAACTATTGCTACTCTGATTCCAGTGCAGAGTATACCAGCGATGCTCAGGCTAATAAGGTAAATAAAATATTGTTCGGAAAACTTCCCATCAAGCTGGTCAAGTGCATCTCCATTTTGTTAAAAATCTTCATGGATATCGTTATGCTTCATGAACCGAAAGAAATAATTTGCGCTTGCTTACTAAATAATATTTTAAACAATGCGTATTCTTATTGGCGTACAGCTTGATGGTTAAGTTCGCTAATTCATTTTTGGTGTACAATATCAGAGTATAGGGGACAAAGAAAATGTTACGCAAAAGACCATACAACAATTGGCCAAACAAAAATTTGAGAGAATCTGTGATATATATTTATATGATACATACGTATGTATAAAAAAATATTAATAAAAAATAATAATAAATGCAAATTTGTGAAATAATTTTAGTTTTCTCGTAAAAAAATTTCCTGATTGATATTAGAGTTTTGGCTGGTACGAGTCGGTCGTATGTTGAGATCACCTTTAAATTTATGCAAATTTCTTGAGAGCGAGGAAAATACATTTTTTTTCTTTTTTGGGTTAAGTTTTGAGAATCAGACATGTTCACAAATCTCTCTTCTCAATAATGAGCATATTTGCTGCACTTGAGAAAAGAGAACATACCAAAAGTAAATTATTTAAAAATTATAGAAAATTTGAGTTATAAGTTAGAGCATCAATTTTTTTTAAATTCCTCCCAATTGTGAAATATGAAAATGTAAACTTTTATATATTATAAAGGAAATCGAGATGTCTAATTCGGGTTATGTCATGTCTGAGAAACCGACTTTGCATGAAATATTAATGCATGAAAAACAGGATTTTGAGGCAAAAGTAATGAGGGCAGCTAAACGAAAGAGGTGGCTTAAAGGTAAAATTTAATTTAAAATTTTACATTCTAACCTTACTTCAAGCAAACATAATTCTAGCAAATGAAACATTGTTGAGGACATTGCTAAGTTACTGTTCTTTGCATGGAGCTAGTGGCGGAGGACTAGCTTCAGTAAGGATGGAACTGGTACTTTTGCTTCAGGAATTGCAACAGGAGAAAACTCAACAACAATTGTTAAGTCCTTTACCATTTCCAACGACATTACCTTTGTTAAGCGCATGTGTTGCGGGAAATAAGACTGTAATTGCTGATCCAATTAAGTATTTGCAAGTAGGTGGCTGTTTGCTATAGAGATGTTCAAATTTGCCATATTTAATTTGAATTGTGTTTCAGTCGCAAACTGTTGACATGCTACAAAGCATAATTAAGTTTTCACCGTTCGCCGAACTAGAGTTTAGTTCATTTTGCGAAATATTTATCTTACGGGACTTGGCCGTAGCGCTTTCATCATGCATCTATCAGTCACTTTGCGATTCAGAGAGCTTTGTAGTAAGCAATGTTTCACAAAGCGGCTTTCAAAGCCCTGGTATAGAGAATATTGCAAAACTAAATTCGTCGTTCGAATGTTCCCATTTAATCGGTAACACTAATATATACAATAGAAGGAGAATGTTATTTACCGAAGAACCAACGACGATTTGCACATCTCCTTCAAAATGGCCTGGTGTGGCCAATTTAAGAGCACTTTTAGCACGAGAAAAGGACGAAGACATTCCAAAATTAAATGTTTTGTTATTAGAAAGCTTTATTGCAACATATATATCGTTAGCTGCGTACGCATTAATAACTTGTGATAGCCGTATATTGTACAGATTGGTGGCCCAAAACTTTTCGGTCGAAGCTTGGTCCTGTATTTTTGGCGGTGGGATGAAAAAATTGCTAAGAAATCCTACATCCGAAAATAAAGGTGTACCTATAAAGGAGGCTACTGAAGACACTTCAGAGGATAGTAATGTTTGGAATACTGTGACTTCGATAACGAAACAACGAGTAAAGCTTAATATGAAAATTCTGGGCAATTTTGGCAATAGTACCACTTCAATCCATATGAAGGAAGACAAACCAACATACCGTGAACAATTCGTACCGCCAGGGATGTCTATGTTATCCAGTTTTTTAACGAAACCAAAAAATATAGGTATGTGTTGAAATTCGGAATGTAGACATACATCTAAACGCAATTACCAATATAGCAACGCAATATTAATATAGCAACGGATAAATTATCTACTACAAGTACTAAGAAATCGAATAGCGCTATAAAGATTGGCGTTAAAAGCTGCTTTCGACGCCAGTTTAACAAAATTTTACGCATTTACCTGTCGGCGTTGCCATTCATTTTCTTTTCACAAAATGTTTTTGCAAAATTCCACTTTGTGCTGGTTTCGTTATCAATTGAAACAAGTTAAATTTCATCACAAAATATAAGAATTTGGGGTTCATTGTTGTAAAGGATAAGTTAGGTAGTGGTTCAAACCACAGTCCCACCTCATTCAAATTTTCCATACCCATTTACTATGTCAATATAGTACTTTTTATAAATTTTTGTCGAGAAATATTGAAAATTTGAAAAGTTTTCAAACTACAAACAACGGGTTAAAATACGCCGAGGTAGGAGGAGCGGCTGTAAAGATGGTCCGGCTTAGTGCATTTTCTATAGCGTCCATACGAATAGTCCGGTCTGGTCCGATTGGCCCGATCAAATCATATAAATGTAAAAAATTTCATTAAAATCTCGAAAATTTCGATCTGTAGTTTAAAATAAAGCAACATAGACAGACACCAGATAATAATTCCAAATCGATCGGTATAGTGAAAGGCGGGTTTATCTCAAACCGTTTATGATGCTACATGCATCCGCACAAACTTTAACGGTGTAGGGAAGTATGGAAGTGAGATATTGCGAAACCTTAAATTTAAAAGCTTCCTTTTATTTTCTATTACTTTCACATATGTTTTTTTTATTTATTAATTTTTTTTTTTATGAAAATTGTCATCGGTTTATAAATAGACGATTTTTTTTACAGACTATGATGATTACGATACCGATGACGCTTTCGAATCTGAGTCAGAGGATAATGAAGAGGACGAAACTGGATTCGATTTAAATGCAAAGAAAACAGTTCATAAAGAGAACGTTGAGCATTGTAATCCAGCGTCGTTTTCATGGTCTATACTTCGATTAGCTTCAATCAAAATGTTTGCTAAAAATGTTCAGGATTTTATAAGTGTTTCTGGTATTGAAATACAAGGTATTATTATGTCAAATTTCATATCAAATTTTTACATGTAAGAATAATATTAAACAGATTTGCCTGTGCTGAGTCCTCTTGCCCATGAAGTTCTACGAAGTTTAAACAGATGGCAGGACATTGCATTGAAAGTTTTGACCGCAAAGGGTCCACCAACCGAAGATTATATTCCAGGTAATATTTATAATTATATTAATAAAAATTTTTCAATTTTCATACCAACCACATTTGTATTGCCTGGAAATGTGCTTGAAATTTAGCATAAGGCATTTGCACTTTTGATCGGGTTGAAGGACGGAAACCAATGAGATATGTCTGTTGGTCTGCCTGGGCGACTATGCGTTGAAATAACAATTGACAACAAAAAGTCGAAGTAAATAAACGTAAACAACAACGTTTTTCGCTTTCGTTACTTAACAACTTTATATATTAGAAAAAATTTGATACCGGGAAGTTTTGTTGTGACTATTGCTTCAGAGTACCAAATTTTACACAAAGTTACCAAAACGTTGGTAGGGATATATTATTACAGACTCTTAGGACTAGTGAGTGGTTAGAATGCTAGAATAGGCCCGATAGTTCCTAATTTCATATATAGTAGTTTTGCCAAAACGTTTGCAACATCCTTTAGGAAGAGCCAGAGATATAGTATATATAATCTTGTTTAGAGCCAAAGATCTTCATCAGAAGATGGAAGTATATTTGTCTATCGATTTGCCTAATGTAATAAATATTACCCTGGTCGCAAAAGTCAAGGTAAAGGGCGTCAATTGCATAAGCAAACAAATGCTCTTTTTTTCGTTACTCACATAAACGAGAATAGATATAACGGTAAGAGTTTGATTGATCGAAAGTACGGTATCTGTAGAGAATAGGAAAAGAAAAAATAGGCCTTCTGCTGACCAGTATCATCGAGTATTCAAATTTCATTTTCCCCCTTTTTTGTTCATAAAAAAGTGGTTGGTATGAAAAGGTTTCGGTCACAAATAACTATAAATTTCTTACTTGTTAACTTGTTAAATTTCACGTTTCCCTTTTTCTTCTCTAAATGAAATGCGTTTAGGGTGTTTTATTAATAGCGGTATTCCTGCTCTAGGCATTCATAAGTACAGATCTCTTTTAAATAAAGATAATACTCCGTTTATATCGGGCTCATCAGCTGGTCCAGTACGTCGCTTATGGAATTATCTTGTTCGCCAAGAATGTGCACAAGATGTTTTCGTTAAGGTAATATTTGGAAAGAAAACGGACACAAACTCTAAAAATGAAGACGCCTACGATGGAGCAAACACAGGTAACTAAGAAATTAAGTTCTCATGTTCAATCCATACCTTACGTAGGCTTAATTAAAAGTCTGAGCCTTGAGATTTTACTAAAAGAAATGTTACAAACGAAACTATTAATATATTTGACAAAATCGAAATTTTAAAATCTTAAGAATAAGGCTTTATAAATGGATTGCGTAAATTAGTAAAGCTTAAGATTGGATGGAATTCATTAAAAAGAAATTTCGAAAATTTTAGTCGCACATAAAAAAGGACTTAGACTTAGGAGATAATAATTATTTATTTTTCAAATATCGATTTTTCAATTTATTTATTTTTTCATTTATTTTCTACTTCTTTTTTTTTGTTTAGATGAAAATCATACAACTAACGAGTGCAACGAACATATTCGTATAATCCATAAGGATCACGAGTCAATTTTAGCGTTTTGTTTGAATAATAGTACTTCTACTAAGATCGCTTTTGCAAATCCAAGAGAAATTCAAGAACTGGATATATCACTCCTATTAGAATCGCCAAATTGGTATGAAGATGAATGCGACTACGATATGCTTAATATAACAAAAGAGAACGAGTCAACATCAAATTCAGGATTTTTACTAATACAAAATGCCGAACAGTAAGTACAATTCGTATTTATATCGGTACTCTTACATATTTTGCATCGTAATATCCTTCAGCAAGCAAGCAGGCAGTAATGATAAAGATGAAAAGATATGTTTCAAGTAATCCTTTCCGTCGTTGTCAGTAGAGTTCTCAAATATTTCACGTGTATAATGTTGAATTAATTTCCAAGTTTTCATTGTTAGTATTATAAGCAGAGCATTCAAAATTTTAAAGTATTTTTAAATAATTACTATACCCACCACTGTAAGATGGGGATATACTTATTTTATTTTTTCCATAATGTATAGAACACCTAAAAGAAGGCTTCGGAGACCCTATAAAGTAAAAAGTATATATATTCTTGATTAGCGTGAAATTCTGAGTTTATTTAGCCATGTCTGTCCACCTGTGTGTCTGTGTTTCTGCCTGGTGTGTGTTGTCGGCGCTCTCTTGCGCCTCTTGTGGAAAATTGACACAATATATATTAATCAAAATACTTTCCAACATTTTCTGCGATATTTTGCAATATTTTTGGCAACATGGTGATATCATGTCGAAAGAACTTATGTTGGTTTGGTAGTGATGTAGCCACCGAGTCATTTTTGCACTTCTTCAACTTTGCGGACCCGCGTGTCAGCCAAGCCATGCTACACGGATCTGAGCAAGCAGCAATCAGGAGGCGTTGTGTCTGGTGAGTACGCTGGATGTGGTAGAACTTCCCATTCGAGCTGCAACAATCTATGCTGGACAATTTTTGCAAAAAGTGGCCAAAAATTGGCCATTTAAACAGTTGAAATCAAAACCAACAATTGGGATATGATGGAGCAGCATCACCATAAGTCTTTGAACGCGTTTGGTGGGCTTCGGCACTAGATTTCTTCAAATAAACAACAGAAATAATGAATTTGGAAGAAGAAGAATTTTGGGCGCTCGATGATTAGCGTCGGCGGACGCTGAGCAAATCAATAATATTAATATAAAACTGTTATTTTATATGGAGGAAGATTAAAATTATCGAATTCAACCGTTATGTACAATGGTGTTTCTCATTTCTCTATCATTTTCACCGGTAGAAGTTATTGATTAAAATTTTTGCAAACACCTAATATATGAAGAACGCAAATGGGTTCAACCGGTGTGTGAGGCCTGACCGCATAGGTGCGGCCTTTCGGGGAGTACTCGTGGTAGTTGCGGTATCCCCAAATGCGGGGGCACTAAATAATTAGAGGTGCTCGACGATATTTTAGTTCTTGGAATAGGCCCTCTCTCCTGCAGGATTGCAAGGCTGAGAGGTGTCCTAATACACTCATTAATTGTTAATGGTTGTAGTGATCCAGCCTGATTAAGACTTCACGCTAGGTGCAGGCGTTAAGAATTCACGTAATCTGTCCGCATTATTTTGTTAATGACGAACATCCCACTTCGACCGTCGCAAAGCAACTGAAAGAATGCCTGTGTTGTGCATTACGCTTTTATAGCTACTGCCAACATCGCTGGTTTACAGATTATTCCTAGGGATATAGTTTATGGGCATTGGTATGTGAATATTATGGTGCATATACAAAGTAATGTATGACCAGAGAAAGCATATGTACAGATAATCACAAGGATTTAACAAAAGTAAAATGTATGTATATATACATAAGCAAAAGATACAACAAAATTATGCATTTAAAAAAAGATATCTATGTGTGTGTAAGCTTGAGCTTGCGGAAAAAATAAGTAATAGAGGTAAGAAAGAAGTGCCCGATGGATGTCTAAGTAGAGACAAAGTTTAAGTTCAATATTTAACGCACGAGTCGGACAGATGGACAAACGATTCCTTACAATATAACTTAACTAGGGTTCGATGACCATAAATCCTTTATCAAGAATAAAAAGTATATATATAACGGAATACTGAAGCGAAAGTATGAGTTAATTTAAGTAATGAAATGTAAAAATATTGAAATTTATACAATTTCCCCACGTTTCAGGTCACAACATGGATCATCCTCACCAACAGAATCGAATTTTAATTACTACATGAATTCTATGCAGTCTGGGCGTGGAACTGACTTTGTAAGTTTGAATAGAAAAACGTTGATTTCATAGCATGAATCTTGATCTAACGTAAAAGACTTCATTTGTTGCACATCAGCTTCCTTAAACCATATGTGTTTTCCTCCTATCAAAGGCGGCGCGTTAATGTCTGTCAAATATTCGTAAAGCATTCAAATATGTATCGGGTATCGGCTATTTATATATATATTCTTCTTTGATGAATATGAATAACGGTATCGATTTATGCTTCTATGCCTGGCCCTTTGCGCATATGCATGGCTATGCGTTTGTTGAAATCACGATTACGACATTGTTGCCTTGGATATAAATTTGATTCTAAATTTTACCTTATGATCAAATTCAAAAATTTGTCTACAAGTTTGTCCACTATTGGCAATTTAATCTGACAACTTTTTCACAAAAATGTTGTTAATAAAATTGTAGAACAGTTAAGTTTTGTAGGACTTCAAATTGAGTGTTCAGAAGTTTCTAACTAATAAAATCTTCGTGTTTCTAGCTTCAAAATTCGAATAAATGTATTCAAAAGTCTGTTCGCAATCGCAAAATCATATATAATGTATATATATAAATAGGATACAGTACGTAAATGTTGCGTTAATTTCTAGTATTAAATGCTGCTGGAAGAATGTGATGTATCAAGTATGAAGTATCAAGTATGCAAATAAGCCTTCATCATTCTATTCGGGGGCTAGCAGATTGTACTCAAAGAAACCACCCTCTTTTAACTTATTCGATTTTATGATATGGGATCGCTACTATTCTCTCATAATATTGAATGAAAGAGGGTACCTTAAAAATTCCTTATGTTAATGGGACGCAAAAGATTTGTCTTCAATTCATTAGTTTTTATGTCATTTGGCAGATATGGAATTTACAGATTTTATTCATTTGTTTTCTTCTTCATTATATTTGATAGATTTTAAAACATAAAATTGATAGCGTGAAACGAATGAGCTCACATCCTTTAATGCCTTTGTATTTAACTGGAGGGCAGGACGGATCAGTTCAAATTTGGGAATGGGGTCACCAACAAGTAGTATGTTCTCCACGGCCATCCGGTACTTTTGCGAAAGTAACTAGATGTAGATTTTCACAACAAGGTAACAAATTTGGAATTGGTGATGGCGACGGAAATTTAAGCTTATGGCAAGCAGCCATTGCTTCGCAAAGCAACAGATCATTTTTTGTAAGTAAATTGTAATGTGTCAAAATTTGTAATAACGTGATGTAATTCAATTTATAGACCTACCAATGTCATAATAAAACTCTATCGGACTTTGCTTTTCTGGGTTCGTGCAGTTTGTTAGCCACAGGTAAGCAAGCATACATTTACCTTAAAGCTAATTTGTTTTATATGAAAAGACAAACAATATAATATTCATTCATTTTGTTGCCTAATCGAAACACCTCTTGTTTCGTCTGTTTTTAAATGGCACTAATCGCTTTTCCAAAATTTTTCCTTTTTAATTTTATATAAAATTAAAACTTCATTACAGATGTAAAAAAATGTTACCAAGCAAGATTTGAATAAATATTCTGCGATTGAGTTTTGCGGGGTGATCTTTAATAAAACTTAACTTGTCGTCATTCTGGCAGCTTATGAATCGCACCTCTTCCTTTTTAACACCGAAACTAACGGAATTTTCCGTATATCTATTTCTGTCAAGTTGTGTGTGAACAAACCCATAATATTTGTGGAATTACCATAGACGCAAAACTGAATCAAGATTAAAAAATCACCGACAATTATTATATAAAGACGATTGTCAAAACCATCCGCATGTCCGTTCCAAAGATGGTCCCGATCGATTTATTAATACGTCCACAATTAACGATAAAGTTTTAATCCCAGTTTATTTTAATGGACATTAACATGTTCTTCATCGAATTACCAGTAAACTCGAATTAAAGTTTAACGATAAAACCACAATATCAATTTTATTTTATTCTTATTACATTTTTTTTTAGCTGGCCAAAGTTCAGAAAATAAAAATATTGTCATATGGGATACACTATTACCGCAGAAGAAATCCTGTGTCACAGGTATGTTTGCATGCTTAGCAAGTCCTCTTTGTATTCCACTTTCTAGGCAAATGAAATCTTATACATATATGTATCCAGTTACAGTCCATAAATCAAATTTAATATTATTCGGGCCACAATTGTAAAAACACTGTTTAATAGTTGAAAAGTAACCCAAAAAATTGAGTATGTGGGTTATTTCATTAATAAGGTTCACTTACAGCAGATATCGGTTGTAATTTTTTGTAATGGTCCAGTTGTGCAGATATCCTGCATAGAATTGATTTTAATAAACAATGATAACAAAACGTTAGATTCCTCTTAGATGAAACTTTAACGATCAATATCTCCGACCAATCCTGTAGCGCGGAAAGCTCTATATGTTGTCAAAGTTAAGTTGAATTCAAATTTTACGATGATAAAGGGCATCTGTACCTTATGTCTCCGAATTATATTTCTGGGTGTTACAAATATATGGACAAATCTAATATACTAACGTCCTCTGGTGAATATGATGATGCATTCATGTTTATAGAACTTTCCCGTTTGTCTTTTTTTCTATCAAAGAAAATGTAGATTAGTGAGTAAAATAAAAAATCGAACAAATAAACAGAGAAACTAAACTCTTGGAATTATGAGGTAATTTTATTAGAAAACTAACGAAATTTTTATCCTTTTTTTTTTTTTTTTAATTTGACGAAGGCTTCTCGTGTCATGAACAAGGTGCTGCTTGTTTCGCTTTCGCTCCACAACATCAGTTGCTAATATCTTGCGGAAAAAAGGGCGATGTGTGTATACTCGATATAAGACAAAGAATTATAAAACATCGCTTCCAGGTACATTTACAAGCTGACTTCATTTTGTGCTCCTTTGTTTCTAAATTATAATTTTGTTCATTGAATACTTGTTAAAAGGCCCACGATAATGCAATTAAATGTATTGGACTTGATCCGCATGAAGAATTTTTTGCAACAGGATCCTTGGAAGGTGACATTAAGGTAAGCATTGTGCAAGATACTCGCGACTTAATCCACTGACCATTCTTTTCCGTTTCCTAATGTTATTTGGGTTAATTTGGGTTAAATGAGGAAAATTTGCCGGCATGGAATCTGGAATGTTATTAGGTGACACAGAGTATTCAATTAAAAATTGGAAGAGTAACCATGTTTGCACAAATATTTAACTTCGGTAATGTTTGGAATAATTAAAAAGTTTTTTACGAGCCAATCTATATCTGTACCCGATTAGGAGAAATAGATGAGATTACGCTTAACAGACAAATCCAGAGAAGGAAATATTTCACAATTTACGTAATTTTTGAATTTAGTTACATATTATGGATGTTTCAAATTCGGTTAGATTACTTAGTAATATTTGTTAGGTGTGGTCTGTTGTTTGTTGTTGCTAACTCGTTTTTGTTTGTTATTCATTTTTATTTTTTATTCATTTCAGATATGGAGTTTAAATCATTATTCTTTAATCACTACGTATGCTGGAGAACATGCAAAAAATAGCTTCTTTAAGCACATTGGACAAGGAGTTAGTCAAATACATATAGATTCATTCGGTCGTTTATTTTCTTGTGGGTCAGATGGTTGCTTAAAAGTTCGCCAGCTTTTTGAAAAAGACGCAATTGTTTCTTCAACGTATTAGTAAAAGGTAGATTGAATATCTATTAAAATCCACCTGCGTTTACAACTCATCAGTCAGGAATTCTTTTGACTTATTAAAGTCCAAAAAGAATTCTTTTCTATGTAAAAAAAAAAAAGTCATTGTAAAGGCGCTGGTGATGAAACTTATTTAGCGAAAGTTAACTATATATAGCTATATAAATATATATAACTATATATATATAACTATACATAACTTCTCTGGTGTATGAATAAATGGAATTTTTTTATTACAAAATTAAATAAAGAAAATAAGTTCAATTGTTTCTCTTTTCAGGTTACTTGGTTATTACATAATTTTGATCGTTAGCTAATTACGTATTTAATTGTATTATCTATAAATTGTAAAAGCTATCCTAAATAAAGGCTTCTGTTAAAACAAATCTCTAGTTTATGCTGCTTTTATCACAAAGACTCAACCAATTTTGTAAATTATGTAACTGCGTTATTTTGAAACTGACAGGTGTCGTGGATTTATTTTGTTTTTGATTAGAAGAAAGATCATTACTTATTCGTCGCTATATTTATCAAACGAAATCATATTGAAATAAGTTGAAATAGGTCTCCTATGAAAAGTACGATTTTATGTATAACCAAATCAATCAAACCATATCTTGGCCTTATGGTGTTGCTTTACCATTGAATATGTGAAGCTATGTGTGTATCGGAGTCTTATGTCTATAATGGCTTCAGCATGAACAAATTCTTTGAGATACGCAAATATTTCAGTGTTATGATACGGATTGCGTTGTTGATGGAGGCAGTCAGATTGTAGAAATCGTTGTCAATCGATGGTCAACGCCACGCAATGCGACAAATCAGAGATGTGCTCGGATATTATGGAAGACAATACAGTAGTCGTTCCGTCGTTAATCAGCATATTTGTCATCACAGTGTAACTAGTTGTACATTCGTCATAATTTAGGACAAGGCACACATAAGACTTTTTACGGATCGCTTTGAGATTTTAATTCTTTTTTTTTTAAGATGTGGCATGTGTAACACCCAGAAGTGCTCAACTCATCATCATTTTCTTTTTGACTTTTTTGACTTAAGGATGAATCCTATTGAAAGTGGTTTGGGCCGAACCGTTTTTACGACTACTCCCTATATAACAGTATTTCATCATTGTAAATTGATCACAAAAACATGGATCGAAGCGGACAATTTTTTTCAAGACGAAAGTCAGTCTACTACAGTAACTAAATGTACTAGATTTCGATAACATAGATCAAAGAGGAGTTATATTAGGCGTGACGAGGTATGATAGTTAAACGTCAGCGTTGCTAGGCTATCAGATTTTTTTTAAGATAAAATTTACTAAAAGAAACAAGTGCAACAAAAGAAAAGATGCAATAAATTACTTCGTTTATACTTAAAGATCTAAGCTGTCACGTTACTAGTTTAGGAAGTGTAGTTAATAGGTTGGATTGAAAGAAAAATTGGAAAACATTACTTGTGGTGAGTAATACGTCATATTATTGTGAAGGCGTGAACGGACTCATCGAAGCTTTTTTTTACGCTAATCCTTGCAAATGATCAATATGTACTATGCGCTACAAATTGACACTTTCTTTTATTTTTGCTTTATTTAAGCAATACTGTCAAAAGAGAACGCTTAGTTTCAAATTGAAGCGCCAGCCTTTAAACTCAATCTTTGCGGAGCTTACAGGGAGCTTCTGTTGCGCACTTGTGGCAATAAAAAAAATAAAATGTATTGTAGGAATAAAAGCTAAATTTACATACATAGTATTAGGATTAGATAGGCATGGTCGAGTTTTTCCATTTTCAGAATAGGAGTGAAAATTTGTATAGCGTATGTGTTGCACTTTATGAGTAAGAAGCAAACAACGCGGAAAGAGAAGGTATTCATAGCGTAGGAGTACGGGCATTGTGAGCGTATCCTTTGATCAGTTTGGGCCGTTTTCAAATTCCTTTGCAAATTTGTAGGCGATATGTTCATTTTTGCGGACGTTTACCAAAGGTAAGGCACCGTTGAGCACACGGACAGACGGATAGACGAAAAGATAATAGATGTGTCTAGATGCATTCCGAAGTTGAAAATGAATCGATTCTAAATTTGATGCTGAAGAATACATATAATCTGTGGGGCCTCTGGACGTTGCAAACGCTTTAACAAAATACGAATATATTCCTCATCCTGCGGTGATGGGTATAAAAATAAGCAGTGAACCAGTGAAAGAATTATTAATGCAAGGGCCACTTTAAAATTCAAGTTAATACGACATAGTGTTCGTTTTAAAGGAAGGAAGTTGTCCCAAAATTTCTTTTATTATCTTTTTAAGTTTTTCTATAAATTTATATTTTTTACAAATATTTTCCGAACCATTTATGATCAAACGGTGATAACCATCGGTGACAACCATTTAGGTTGTTTTGTATGACATATTTCATCGTGAAAGGGTTTGTATTTGATCTCTCAAGTTGCTCCTCCATTTTTATCCTTTCTTGTAGAATATCTTCAGATATCGCCTCTGCTTTAAACGGTAAAAGATGAGCAACTTGTTTCAACATTGGTGCCACTTCAGCAAATTCACATTTTCCTGAAATTTCTACAATCACCCGCCCGCTTTTAATAGGTGTTACATAATGATCAATTGCTCCTTTACCGCCTCCCATTCTTTGCCCTTGACCTTTCTTTGTAAGTGGTTGCCAGGGAGGGGGAACTCTCCACGTTGCAATCATTCTGTTAACATCAATTTTACGCCCAATAGTATTACGAATCATTTCAAAGTGACCCCAACGCAATCGTCCACCGCCCGTTGCGATAATGCCGTATTGTTTGTGCAGCAGTGTGTTATGAATGAGTTCTGGCCCACGCATTAACTTAAGTCTTTTTTGCATTTTAGGGGGCCGCATGTTCGGTGGATATTGTGGAACTTTTTCCATCACACGCAGTTTAGGTCGCTCCACCGGCTGAAAATCTAAAAACGAAAAGTAATAAAAACTTTTTTATAGTTTTGAATCGTATTATATTGAAGGCACATAAGAGTTAATATAACAAATAAAATAATGTACCATGTTATTAATACATTCATCAAGTCCCATAAATGAAAATATGGACTTAGCCCAAAGGCATATAGAAAATTTAACATTGTAAAGTGAAAACTATCAATCAATAAAGGAAACGATCAGAATCGGAGTAAGACGTAGAAATCGATTGGAACCTATTGTAGACTTGTTTTTTCTTGTTTTATCTGCATGAGGCGGGTAGAAACTAGGATTCTACATTGTTTTATGATAAATGACAAGAACATTTTCGACATGACTATGTGTCATGGAATAGTACTATGTACTTGGGTCATAGTGCCGGATAATGGAGCCACGAAAGCAACAGGAACTTGTTCACGCAAATCTGCTTAGTGTGTACATTGTATTTAAAAAAACCCACAACTTGAAGGTAGTAATCAAGAAAATCTATTATTGTATATCACGACAACCTTCATATTCACCTTTGAATCGCCACACAATACAGAAAAATTGCATCGACTTTTTTACTTATACGATCAAACTTTTGGGTGCTCTTGGGAAATATTTTTATATCAACCTCTGTTATAAATGATGTTATTGTATGTTATTGTATCTGCTGCGCGAGACTTTTTTCATTTTCAAATTTTATCACTAATTTTCAGCGCTTTCTAAACAGACGGGTCGTCTCATATAGCTTTACTGAATTAGAATTCTTTGCTGGATTAAGGATATATAAACTTTCACAGCGTTTATGCGGCCTGAAATGAAATAATATAGAAAAATCTTTACCCTTTTCATCATATTTCGATTAGAAGTTCTTTTTACCAGCCTTCGTTGAAATCAACGTTCAATTCGCAGTGAAAATAGAACTTGTTCTACTTGACTAAATAGCTTTTCAATCATACAACCGGACACTTTTATAAAAGGTTCATTTCATAATTACGTACCTTCATATTGTATTGGCGGACCAAAATACTTGAGTCCAGCAGTTCTTATATTATACAAGTTTGCAATGAAATCTACAATGAAAATATAATTACACACTGTAATACAAACAAATCATTATATGTCTTTACTTGAGTTAATTAAATTTTTTTTAAATGTTAGCATATCTGCGGCTTTCTACAAAAAAAAAATAAATTATATGAAATTCTGCTTATAAAAGAATTAAAAAATTTTTACATCTGTGAAGTTTTCAACAAACTAGAAAACAAAAAATTCTTTTCCAAGCGTTTCAAAGCAGAGAAACAGCAGAAAACAAAACAGTCATCAAGAGAGATTTATTGAAAATTTAATGAAAATAGTTTGACCCTCGAAAGAACAAAGTTACGAATCGTATTTTACTAAAATTTTTCCACACACTTTATCTTTACCAATCTCAAATATATAAGGTATATATATACACTTTTCCTTGCAATTTCCGATGTCTCTGAATTTCGATGTGTACTAATATACGAAAGTAATTTTCTAAAAAAATCTAACCAAAAATATATGATCCGTCGCGGATACCTTAACACATGACCGGAGAAAGAATAACAATAGAGTTTGTATTTTTTACTTTTACTTGGTTTTCGTTTTATGGGACATACGTCTACAACATATGGATATATGTAAATAATTTTTTTCCAATCGTTTGCTTGGCTTTCGTTTTTATTAGACGGGTACAGATCGTATGGCTCTCATGTAGTTTGCGAAAGAGTTGAATCATGGTCTTCCAATAGAAAACTTTCCTCCTCTCCTTCTTCTTCTACTCTGTAAACACTGGTCAAACTTGATTATGGGTATTGACTAAACTTTGAGAGTGATTTTTTGAGATGATTTATATTTTATACTTGTTCACAAGTGTTTTGTTTTAACTGAATTGTTCTTTTTTCTTTGTTTCCGCCCTTTACGTCCCGTTTGCCGATGGAATTATCAAACGAAAAACAAACATATATGAAATTGGATTTTTGAATTCAAAACGAAGGCTGCATATGTGCATTGTGTTTTGAATGTGCCATTAGCGAGCGGGAGACACCGACTAAATGTTCAGAGAAGGGTTTTGGACACAAACCAACCAACAAACAGAATTGTGGAACGGAACAAATTTAGATATTATTAGGGAGAGAGGGAGAAAGAGAGAGAGAGAGAGAGAGAGAGAGAGAGAGAGAGAGAGAGAGAGAGAGAGAGAAATTAGATAGTATTAGAGGTTACAATTGTATGTATAGTATATATATATGCATATAGATTTTTAAAAGCCTACAATGTTATCGAACTGCAAACCTCCAATACTATCTAAGCAAGTAAGTTTGAGCTGGGATATGGTCGGCAATTGTTCCCAGAATTTCCAAAGACTAATGTTTGAACTTGTTTCGGATGATAGACCTTAAGATTATGGTTGATATCTGTAATTTGATGCAAACATTCCGATCTGGTGTCATAAATTCATCATACGCCCCAGTGAATGAGAAAGACAATAGTCAGTTGGTGTAATTTATAAAGAGAGCAAAGAAAACTGAATAATTTCCCAGTGCAAGTTTCCAAGGTTTGCTCTAAACTTTACATTTTCCAAAAAAAAAAAGAAAAGTCCATTAACTAAATATTACGAACGCTTGTTACCGCAATACTCATGATCTTCTTGTACAATGAAATGAAGATTTGAAAGCTGATCTTATTGAGAAGTAAAATTTTTTCTTTGTATATATCAGAAATCACTTCCGAGTACTTAATTTCAGAGAAGAAATATATAATCGTTAATCTGTAACAATAAAGTAATATTTAAATGCTATGGATGTTTATGATTGTGTGTGTTTCACATTTATTTATATATAAGTGATATTTTGTTGACTTTAGCTTGGATTGGTGCGAACGTTATTGAAAGTGAACGGGATCGAATCATTCCGAAAAACTTATTATAAGGAAGATATAGATTTTGTTATTAGTATTTAATATTCATAAGATCCGAATTGTTAATTGAATGCCTCACACTTGTCAAATCGGCTAACTCTAAAAACTAAAAGTAGAGAAAAATTATTAAATTTTTGTTTACATTTTTCTATACCATACGCTCAGTAGCGAGAGAAAACGACAGTTTGCATATGTATTCAACTTTTAATTGCTTAGTTAACAAGTGCTTTACTAAATTTTTGTTACGATTTACATTAGTGCATGAATTGGCTTCTCTATATATATATATATATATATATATATTTTAATTTTTTTTTTACGAAATGTCTTTACTTGCAATCGATTTACAATTAAACATTTAGAAAATGAATTAACAAACTTAAAAAGAAAATCAATTATATAAGTTAATAGTTCAATTCCAAATACTTGTTTAATTTTTGACTTCAGCTTTTGAGTGCATATGATGAGTATTGGTAACGTGTCTATACGCAGGGAGGGGAAGATTTAAAATGTGGTGACTGATATTCCTGTAATATTTCCATGTTAGAATTGCTGGATCTCCCTTATAGCTGGTTCGCATATGTCCATGTTGGCTTTACAGCGGTTTTGCAAACTAAAACTTTATTCTTCAGACTAACTTCGGATATTGGTCCCAACCAGGCCAGTACATATTTTCCAGCTTTCATATTAAGTTCCTACTCTTTTCACTGTAAATGCTTTCTTCAAATTGGTCAAGTTTGAATAAAATGTGTACATATATTTTTTTCTCCAAACCTAAAAACATCTATTCAATGCCCAGGAGAAGTAAAACAAGTAAGAAAGTTTTATTCGGCGGGGGTGAATCTCACATGCCCAGCACTATATTTTTCGCATTCTACTCTCCAAGTTCTTTTATTTGATAGCCATATCGTTGGTATTATTAAGAAAAAATTAATCGCGATGTCTACAAAATTCATTTTAAAATTAACCAATTTTTGGGCAGTGTATACAATAGTTTTAAACACTCTGTTTTGTTTGTCTTACGATAAATAAGCATAAAACCTTAAAAAAGTAAAAAAAAAAATAAAATTTAATTTTTCGTAACTTTGGTCGATTGGTTCTATTGTTGGACGTAGAGAGTAGAGTGTTTTGCACCATAATAATTTCCAAGTAACGAGCAAAAATTCAAAAATTTTTGTTAAAAAAAAACGGAGTTGCGTTCAGCGTACACTAGTCTGCGCGCTTCTGCTCGGCCCAAATTGGCCCATTTTCAATGCCAATCTGCATGCAGAAACTTCCAGTATTACTACCAAGGCTGAAATCGTTATCTTCATTTTTACGTCCAGGAAGAGTGCCGACACCACACACCATACAAACACACAGACGCATAGACGGACAGACATGGCTAAATCAACTCAGAATTTCGCGCTGATCAAGAATATGTATACTTTATAGGGCCTCTGAAATCTTCTTTTGGGTGTAACATACATTATGGAAAAAAACGAAATGAGCATACACCCATCTTACAGTGATGGGTATAAAAACTGACATTGTTCTCTTGCTCTTAGCGGTACGGCAACTAGGCATTCGTTTATTGCGTCAAATAATGATGCATCTTACCAGTCCGTATGGCGACCAAATGTAGGGACAATTGTAAACATCATTTGACTAACTGAAAATGTTGGCTTTTCAAACTACTTTCCTCGTTTTAACACAGAAGGAGATAAACCTATTGTGGCTATAAAGCTTAATTTACAACCGGTATCTGATCTTTGATCAACAGGTTAGACAAAAAGCAGAGTTTTTCAGTTCGCTAGGACAAGTTTTTTTTCTTTCTAACTTTTATTAAATGAATAAAACTATAAATATTTTTGAAAAGTGAACAAGAAAAACTTTTCAACTAATATGTGCATCCAATTTATGTGAAAATAGATCGGCTAAAACTATTCGAATAGGAACTCTGCACTGTTGTCTGTCTACGACACTTTGTACTTCCGTTTATCACAGACATGGCCAAGCGTCGGCCCGGGGGCCACATTTAGCCCATGATAGCGTCGGATCCGGCTCGTTACGTATAAAGTTTCAAATAATTCAATTTGTTCGTATATAGCAACGCTGCAAATGGATTGTATCTGCGTTCATTACCGGCTCAACTGTGCAGCTATCAACTGTGAAATGCGTGGGCAGTGTTTTTTCATTCATTGCGCGATAAAATGAGTGATTTAAAAAGAGCGCAAATTGCTGCAGAATACCGCCTTTATTGATAATAGTTGGACATTGTTCTGGGCCCCGATGTGGTGTTAAAATTGGCCTGTCGATGAGAAACGTGTTCCACCCGAAATTTGCATAAGAGAGTTTGTAAAATATATTTGTTTTTTTTTTTTTTTTTTTTTCACACAAATAATTTATTTTTCTTTTTACAAAAACTTTTATATCATTTAGTCTGACAGTTAAACTAATTACTGTGCATTAAAAGAAAAAACAACGAATTTCTCAAAGTTGTTGAAACACCAAAGTTTAGCCTTAGACCTTATATTCGGATCAGTAGTTACAATATTTTAAATTAAAATCTTAATCTGACCTTAATCTGGATCCGATTTTAAGATTTTACTTTAAAATTTCGCATCACATATCTCCGCAAAAGATTTAAATCTAAACTTAACAAATTTATATTTTTAAGATGCTTGAGGGAATTTTTAAATGTTATCCTTCCGTACTGCTCTGTCAGATAGTATTTGTTCAAAAAAAAAAAAAAAAAAAACTACTATATAACATTCATAAAAATGAAAATAAAAATCAAAATCTAAGCGATTAATAACTCCACAAAATATAACTAAACACACAAACAAAAAAAAAAAAACAAAGCTCTAAAACTAACTTAACTATATAAGCAATGGAAAAGCAATATGAACAACATAAAGAGCACACAAACAGGCAAAGTTTATATCGTGAGATGATCATTTTTTCATGACTTGGTTTCTATTTCTAGAAAATCTTCTACGAATTTTGAAACGCCTAAGGAAAAATCGGTTTCCACTGAGCCCAGCACATCGTTCACCAGTCTCTCAGATATTCTAAACGAAAAAGAACGGATTACGGACGATGCTTGATTGCGTTAAGGACGAGTAACGAGTGTTGCAACTTACTTGGAAAATATTTTCCAGGGTTCGCCGTAATTGGGATTATTATAAAAGCGATTTCCAACGCATAACTCCAAATACATGTCTCTCTCTTTGATTAGATCGTCGATACGCAAGTCTTCCACAGGCTCGGCGGCAGATGTTACTGACATAGTGAACGGTATCGATCTGGCGGATGCGACAGGTGATACGGATGCTATTGGCGGTCGCGGTGACGTGGATGGTGGTGTTGTTGCTGGTTTTGTCAGTGTTGTTGATGCTGGTGGTTTTGTCGGTTTTATTGGTATAGTCGGTGCCGTAAGTATGGCCGGAGCTGTAGATATTCCCGGTGTTGTGAGCATTACTGGTGTTGCTGATGCTGCCGACGTTGCCGACGATGCCGACGTTGCAATTGTTACGGATGATACCGATGTAGTCGATCCGGTCGGTGTTGAAGATGGAATCAAACATGCAGATGTTGCCGATATTGCTGATGTGATCGGTGTTAGCGATGCGACAGCTGCTGCCGGTGCTGAATATGCTACCCGTTCTGTATGTGCTGTCGGTTCTGCTGTTAATTCTTCATTTCTCTTTGCTGATGATTCTGCCGATTCTATCTTTTGTTCAGGCTCTGCCGATGTTCGTAGCGTGGCTATTTTTGGATTACTACTTCTCTCTGTGTCCTTCAAGGAGTTTTCAATTTTCAAATTTTCACTTGTTATCGATTGGCTGGAAAAAGAGTCCGCGCTTTTCTTCGGTTTAGGTGGCGGTATGGGTTTTATTTTAGGCATACCCTCTTGAGATGATTTAGCTTTAATGGATGTAGCACTCACAAACGAACTGTCCGAAGTACGGTAGGGAGAATTCTGTGTACGAAGCTCTATATCGCTATTTTACAAAAATAATGATATTAATGTCATCATAATGCATTTAATATAATTAAATCAAATTCTTAGACTAACAGGAGGCAATTATTAAGTGCTGCTTACTAAAGCTATGAGCTGTCTTTTTGGGTAATGTAGACATAAAACAAGTGAACACACTGTAGTGGGATAAGGCTCACAATTAAATGCCCTACACCGTTTCGTTTAATACAGCTATTCACATGACGAATTTTCTAAATAAGTTGTTATATGGGAAGTGATCCAAAAAGTGATCCGATCCAAACCATTTTCAATAGCATTTATCTTTGGACCCAAACAAGATAGTGCAACAAATTCCATCAAAATGTCAGAAAAATTGCGGCTTGTGGATTGAATACAAAAAAAATAAAAAAAAAACGGCCAGACGGACAGACAAGTTGAGATCTATTTAGGAAATGGTTCTTCAGTGATCGGAGTGGTATAGGGTATAAAAACATGTAGACATCAAATTTAAATACAAATGTAAACGTAAACATAAAAATATAAAGAAAATTTTCTTTTCTAATTTTTTCTTTACTTTAAACAGATACTGCAAAGATCGACAACAACTATTTTCTTTGCACTTCAATGTGAGAGAATTTGCTTAAGGAGAATATTTTCTAAACTTAAATTAAAAACATAGTCTGCGTAGCATGCGAGGTTACTGAGAACACTTTGTCTTGGATTGGAGTTAGCTCAGATTACTTTATCTTAGAGCATTCGTGAATGCTTTTCATTAACTTTCTGATACCATAACTTGTTAGTTAAGTAGCAAGTTTTATGCACCGTTTGGACATGATTGCCACTTTAAAGTGATCCAATCACAGTTCAAGTACAGAAAGTGTCCAATAATTTTTTAATTTCTCTGATGTTATCTATGCATTAGATTACGAAGTTTCTCTCTATCTCAACTGGCATTTATAAATTTCTAAATTACCTTTCGGCCTTTAAGTCAATTATACAAAGTCAAGGTCATTAATTTCGCAAAACACATATAACGAAAACAACAAAATAAATAGATAAGAAATCAGTCATGCAATAGAAAGAGTCTCGCATCGATTTAACCCGATTAAGTCAACATTTATAATAAGATAAACAATTTTCAAATTTTGTGTGAGAAAGAGAAGCGGAGCACGTCTGGAGACATTAGGCATGTATAAAAATATAGTTTGAGTTGGATGTTGGATAAATAAACTTTAAGTAAATTTATTGATCAAACATTTTTAAAGTGAACAGCCAAACAAACACATATCGTATGCATAATACGTGACTCATGCAGGGCAAATATAAATTGAAAAGTTGATAATAATTACAGAAAAAATATTGTGCTAATAATAAGTAAAATCAAATTTGAATATCAGTTAACGGACGACGGACGAACGACATCAGGCAGTTAAAAACAAGCCAACTTTCAAACTTACTTTAATTGAAATATCGAAACGCATATTTTCTTATGAATACTGCGTCCAATCGCATCTATTAACCACATTATCAGACCGATTTTTATTTTGATTTTCTCTCATATTTTCGGTGAATTTTTTTGCTATTTTAATTGTCCGTCCAATTATTAGCAAACATCGGATTGATTTTGTGATTTTTTTGTGACTTTTTGTCATTCTGCCATCTAATTACAAATCTGAAGTTTTTAATGACCCGGAATCGGAATATCAAATGTAATATAAAATAAGCTTATAAAGAGTCTAACAAATGGAGGGTGAGTCACTTCACACATTCCACCGATCACAATGCCAGAATGAAAAGCTGGAAAACCATCCATCATTTTGATACCCATTACCAAACATTGAGGAAGGAAACGTATTTATTTGGTTAAAACGTTTGCAACATCTAGAAGGTCGCTACAGAGACCCTATAAAATGTATTCTCTAAATTCTTGATCGATCTGAATATATCTTTCCATCTACCGTCTCCTTGTTCGTCTGTTGATTTACCTATAGTGAGCATACTTCTGCAAAAGCATTCGAAATTATTGCCCGCGGATTGGCATTGAAAGTGAGCCAAAGGAGACAGACACAGCTGATCTCCTCAAAGAGACGATGCGATTTCCCCTCTAAGTATATATTAAATTATTTTCAGAAATTTCGTAGTCTGATGGAGCTACGATTTTATTAGCAACAAAAATATGGTATTGTTAGCAGTCTCCGTTCTTTATGTGATCACATCGCCAATTTTAGTACGATTAGTCCCGGAGTTTTCATTTATCATAAGTAAGAAAATTTTTGATGATAGGGCAAATATGGTATTATTTGGAAGGACTTTAAGATGAATGGGTTGCTCTCTTTGAACATGATCGCCCAGAATAAAAAAAATAATTTTGCGAGTCGATAGAATTGCGAACACGACCAGCAGAGTGGACTGCGGGTAGGTATCTGCGCTAAAAGGAGTAGAATCATTACCTGCAATCCGATAAAAGGAAAATGAAAAGAGAAAACTCTTTAAAAATCTCATTAAGTGAATAGACATAGGCATAACGCTTTCGATACTCAGAGTAGTGGCCTTGGAATTGCTATTATTGAATTTGCATTATTAGCGTTCTTGAAAAGTTCTTCGATTATTGAAAATGAGAATAATCCGTCTCTTAAGCTTATTTAAGCCTACTCACAGTAGCTTAATAGATGGACTGAAATATTCAGTGAAAATAAGGATTTTAAGGATTTAAGGATTTTTTTTAACATTCACGTAAACGCGCATAACATGTAAGCTGATAAATAATATTTGACTTGATCGATTTACGTTGTCTTTACGTCTTCAAAAAAATGTATCCATAATAAAGTTTTAACCGGTAAGTATTTTGGGGCCGTTTTAGGCGAAAATGTTCTGCATATGCATGTATAGACGCCGAGTATAAGCATTAAGGCATTGTTCTGGGCGCTGGTACGATTACGTATTCGCCGTCGAATCCTCCTTTCTCGCTTAGTTACTATCCTTACTTTTTGATCAAACTTTTCCAATCATTTATATATGTTGCGCTGTTTTATGCTTTCACGATAGCGAGAATCTTCATATTCACATGCGAAAAGCGAACTATAATAAAATATTTACATACGTTTGTAATCATACTCGTAAAATGTGTAAATAAATAACATGAAAAAGTTGATGACATCATTCGAATGTTGAACGAGTTGGTATTGCGTTGCGTCGCTGATGGTGGGGATGTGCTTATTTCTTCTTCTTCTTCTTCTTATTATTATTATTATTATTATTATTATTATTATTAAATGTAGAGAAGAAAAAAAAAGTTAATGGCGCTCTCAAATGTTCTTTTTTATATAAAATATTATTTAGATAAAATTTCGCTTGCGTTAACGTTTATAGGAAACACTATTAGAGATAATAACTGTATCGGTTCCTTTTCACATATGTACCATGAGTTGTAGTTTTAAATAACAATAAATAAATATTTAATTTGATATTGGAATTCATTAAATTTAGATTATTTTGATTGTCTTTCTACGCATTTTAAGGCATATTGAAATTTTCAATTAACATGCAACACAAGAGCACTCGTCTCAAAATACATAAATTTTCAAAATTATTTAAATTGTTTTTTCTTTTCTTGTCTATCTTTTCGATTATTTGCTTACGCCATTTCGATCGCTATATACAAGATAGAAAAGATATTTGACATTTGATGGAGTTATCAGCAGAGAGAGAGAGAGAGAGAGAGAGAGAGAGAGAGAGAGAGAGAGAGAGGGAGAGAGATAGTGATGGGATAAGGGGAATGGGAGAGATTGACAGACAGATAGACAGACAGACAGGTAGAGGGATTTACATCGAAAGTGAACTAGGTCTGTCTCATCCTCCATCGCGTTCTTTCGCATGAATCTCTTTAAATCATTTATCGAAAGCCAAAAACGAGAGAGAAAACCTATTATGGTTCCATTCCATTCTCATTCCATTGCTTTGCTAAATATTGAAAATATAACAAGCTTTCGAAATTTATGCACTTAGCTTCCGCTCACATAGTTTGATATCTGAAACTAACTAACGATAACTAACTCTTGCATTAAACTGAGCAGATTTTAAGTTAACTAACTTTTTTTAAAATAATCTAATGGAAAGCATTTTTATGTTCAATATTTAACCGAAACTAATATAAAAATACATCTAGTGCTCGCTAAAAAATTTGAAAATCACTGTACTTTTATCTGTGTTTGTTGATGTCCACTATAAAAAGAACATTTTTGCCCTTACATTCATGAGATCCCGATACCCATCAGGCGATGGCTAACGCGTACATATTCTAGAACATCTGGAAACTGTTACGCATCCACCGCGGCACGCAGTATTAACTGTAGGGTAGTATTGAAATTTAACATATATTTACTAATCAAAAACAGGCATAAAAGATAGATATGCATTAACACGCCTGTAGTAGCTTACGCAAGTAAGGAAATTATGTAAATTTTTGTGGCACACTTTGTAAACCACTCATCTTAAGAAGTTATATAAGATTCGGAAAGTTTCTTAGTAATTTCGAACACAACTTGACCGAGATCGTCGCAACTTAAATCCGCAAACCATGTACAGCTCTGGCCGAATCTAGGATTTTGATTAATGCACTGATCGCAAGTGTTCGCTTTGTATTCGCTTAACTTGAAAAGATCATCAATGAAATATTGAAAGCAAATTTGAAAAAGATTTCTGAAGTACACCTAATTCTCTTTTTACACGATAGATACGTTCCCAAATAATACGTGTAAAAAGAGAAATTTTTCTCTTTTAAACTCGTGTTAAATCAAATTTGTGTAAAAAAAATCGTGTAAAAAGAGAATTGCGTGTAGTAAATAATCGTCACATGTATATAAATTTTATGTTTTTATTTCTAGTTTAGTTTCTTTCTTTAAATTTTGTAAGATGGATTTTTGGACAAATTGTGATCGCTCTCTTGTAATTTTATTATGCGGTACCGAGTTCATTGGATACATATAAAGATTTTGTCTCTAATAAAAAATCCTTTTTCCATTTTATATGGTGCTCCTCAAACGTTAATTGCCAGTCTTTGCAGTAACCCAACCTTCGTTCTTTTTAAAAGCAAGGAATAGTTGTGAATAGGAAAAAAATTGGTTGAAATTTGGGATTCACTCGAAAATTGTTATGGTAACCTGTCGTACGGACACCGATGCAGTGGACTCCGAAAGGAGATGATTATGCTAGGAAACATCAAATTGATTTTGTAACTTATTCCCGATTTCGGATGATATTTTAGGGATGAGAAAACTATTTTGAAACGGTTCGAGTGCAATAAAAGGAATTTTTTTATACGGTATGTGAAAATGGATTGATTGAAATGGTTGCGCAGCTGCACTCCTGAATTGAATCGACATTGCGCTGAGTAAACGCAAAGCGAAGAAGTACGCAATAGTTGGCCACCAAGTTATTTTGCATCGACTGCTTTAAAATGCAGAACGAAAGCGAATAGTGAATAGTGAACCTTATGGGGCATACCTTTGGTTCGATTAAAGGAGAAAATTGCTTCAAATGGCGGAGAGTTAAGTGCTCTTTCACTACGACCATGTTTATCGTGTTCCAAGTCAATGGCTATGAGGAGAAAATTGCGAATTACTGCCACAGACATTCCACACACCCCCCTCCCCCCACCAATCCCCTTGGCCAGTAATGAATGCTACACAGAAAATATTTGGATCAAACGATCAGATTGTTACATAATTTGAACCTTATTTTAAAGGTGATGATGAATCGTTGGTCAAAAAAAACTTGGAAAACCTGTTGATGAATAAAATCGAATTTTGGAAACAAAAAGTCTTAAGCCTTAGCTTTCTGTTTCTATTTTTGCAATATTAAGATTGAGATTTCGAATCATAAAAGAAGGACAGAGTGACATTACTAAAATTCGAATGGGGAAAAAAAAACAAACACAACTAGAAGAAATTGTTGAGCCTTCTATGAGTGCGTCTAAATTGATTTATTCATTCATTTAATTCATACTCTTGTAGTCTGAAAGTTTAATTGCATTATAAAGGATTTGTTTTTTTTCCTTTTTTCTTCATTCTTTTTTCTTTCGAGGTTTTAACATGTCGAAGAGTATCATATAAAAGTAGGAAAGTATATATATACTTCAAGAACGTTTGTAAATATGAAATTATGAGGGTTATTATCTAAATGCTTGTACGCTAACGTTGTTTACAGTGTTCATCCCGTAGACCGTATAATTAAATATCGCATATAAACGTGTAAAGTGCAAGGGATATATTGAGGCTGTGCATGAGGGGATTCTTGGTAATGAGACGAATTTATCATTTATGCATTCAGGTTAATCAAATATCTCTGCTACCACTTTGTGGCCGAAACTGAAAGGATTCAATGCTTGTAGCATGTGGTTTGACAGCATAGCATAGCATATCAAACAACCGGCGAAAAAAATCAAAAAACGTGCTTGCACTCACTTGGCTGTTTTACTGTTCTCTAAAAAAACATGTAATTAAATTAGGTCTGCGAGTAGTGAGGAGTATTCGCGATTCACCTTAGACTGCGCGAACACAAAATTTTTACATATATATATATATATATATATATATATTTACGCTGAATTGATATAGAGACGAGCAAGTTGTTGCTTGCAAACAGATAAGTTTAGAATCGGTTTTGATGACAAATTTACGACACAAATAAGTTGAATTGCTATTAGATTATAATTAATTAACTAATTATCATTAAAGAAATTTTTAATTAATATTATACGAGAATTAACTCATTTTTTTTGTTTTTGTGTTTTTTTTAATTAAATTCAAATCTCACTCTCTACTGAACGTACAAGTTGAGATAACGATTTCAAGAGAAATCGATAGATAGAGAGAGGGGGTGAGAGGGAGAGAGAGTTGCCCGGGATCACCGGGGGGGGGGGGGGGGGGGGTACGAAATAGAGATGAAAAGAGAAATTCAGAGACCGAGGGAGAGAGCAAGAACGAAATAGTGAATAGTGAATAGTGAATGGTAAAGAAAGTTTTTTACATCTATATAGTAAACGAGAGAATCGGAGAGGGAGAGAGAGGGTGAGAGAGGATGAGAGAGGGAGAATTAAAAACAAAAAATAAGAGACTTTATATTAAAAATATAAGTTTAAGCACACACGCACACACACAGACATTTTCTCTTTCGAGGATTGCAACCACGTCACGAGGATCTGAGAATAGTGAATATTCACGACTTGCTTGCAAACATTTATATACCTATATACTTACTTATGATATAATTCAAGATAACAACTGCCCGACATCGTTCGTACAATATTTTGTTCTCGATCAGCATCCTCTTCGTCCCCATAATTCTTAATAGAAGCAATTTCTTTAGCTCTTGTCTCTTCACTGTTACTATTATTGTTATCGGCTTTCTGTTTATTTAAAATTTTCTCCATCATGGTTTGTATGCCGTTATCGCTTAACGGAATTAACGGAGTGTCACTGAGAATCATTTCTTCATTAGATAGAATGATCTCAGGTAAAGGATTACGTTTACTATCGTTTGATTCGGTTGTGGAATTTGGTGAGACTACAGGCGGCGGTGGTATTTGGAAAGCTTTGCGTTTCTTTTTCAAACGCGTTTTTGACTTTAATTTATCTTCTTTTGATTCTTTTGCCATCGAACTCTTTGACTTTTGTAACGCAAATGACGAATTCCTATTTGCAAGCGTTGATGCGGACTTAACTGTTTCTGCGGCCTTCTGTGAATGGTAACGCTTTTTGTGCATGTCAACATTTAATGATGTGTCCGGTGGATTTATATAGCAGGACGATTTCTTGGACACTGACGTGCGTGAGGTGAGTGCCATCTCCTTAGCCTCGTCCAGGGTGTTTGATGAGTGCTCCATCTGTTTCGATACGTTATGTGCATGTGACTTAGCGTCATCGTTTATTTGTTTCTTATTATGATTATGTTTCTGTTTCTCTAAACACGCATCGCCCTCGCTAGCAATAGCTTTATGCTCTAGATTACTGACGCTGACTCTGTCGTCATCATCAACATTTCGAGTTGTTTGAGTTTTTCGTTTAGTTCGTTTCGTGACTTTCGTCGAAGCGGTAGTGTTTTGCGCAATATCCGCTGCTGATATATCTATAAAAGCGAAGTTTCGTTATAAAAAGCAAAAACAAAGTATTTAAGAAGTTATTGTAAAAAGAAAGAGTTAGAAATGCTTAAATGCTCAATTAAATAAATAATTTTGAAGTGCTTTTCGCGTACATTTGTAATAACTATGTGCTATTACTCCCATTATTATTATTATTATTATTATTATTATTATTATTATTATTATTAATATTAATATTATTATTATTTTGATTTTGTTTTTTTTTTTTGTTTGTTTTTTTTTTCTTTTTTGTTTATCTTACGTTTCACATTTTAAATAATTATAATTTGTGTGTTAAGCCTCTCGCCGTATTGAAGAGAAATTCATTGAATTTAATTAGAATATATTTTATACATTTTTGCCATAAACATAAATATAATGGCTTTTTGTAAATTTAATTAAATCTAAAAAATCCTTTATTCAGATTGAAGGCATTGAAGAGAACAATCTCCCCAATCATTTATCATTTACTAAGAACATTATTTAATTTACTTCTTTCATCGTTTATCTGAAGTTTTATTCAAAATTCCGGACGGAATGAGTTACTATGAATGTAACCGGGCGGTTACTTCTCTTGTAATAATATATGCCGTTATATTAAACTAAACCCATTTAATTCATGCTTTTAAAGTTCTATGATCGTTCGTTACTTGTTGTTCCAACAAAGGCTCAGCCTGATTAAAATGATTTCTATTTAAGGTGCATAAAGTTCTGGGACAAAATCACATTGTTTAAGAATATATGTTTATTTTCAATATTTTTATATTTTATTTCCTTTCCCGATTCGATCGAAACCATTTTTAAGAGCGTTCATCATGTTTCGACCAAAAAGCAAAAGTACGGCAAGTCAAAAATGGCGCCCTACAAGTTGAACACAAAATGACGGCCGGATTAGGCAGATAACGATAGACCGATTTAGAAAGTGTTTCTGAATCGATTGGTATAATAAAAGTTGGGTCTACCCCAAATCCTTGTGGGTGTTGCATACATCCGCCATCTACCATAAGTGGTGTAGGGTGTAATAGTTATCTATTCCGAAACTTGGACTTTTTTAAGATTTGTTCAGATTGATCTCCAATCTCGTAGTCCTATCTGCCGACCATATCTAATGATATTATATATCATGGTGACGTCATTTCGATCTTTGAAAGTGCTAGGAAATTTGATCACAGGCTTGGTTTGATAACAAGTGCAACCGGCCACCGGCACCCGGCAACTCCTGAATCACATCATATATCGTATCAGGAAGTGAAGATACATCTTCATAAATAGTAGGTTCTCATGTTTTGCTCAAAGAGTCCATGCAAGGAATGCAAGGGGTCGTATGAAATTTTTCAAGTTCGTTGTGTATTGTGGTGTGTTATATATGGCAACTGCTTTTCAAAACATGTTTTCGGCTCGTTGCTTGTGACTAATCGACGTATTTTTTGAAATTTGCAAAGTGTTTTGAATTTCGCATACCTAACCTATAACATTTAAGTCTGAAAACATTAGAACTTTCACAAAATATTCAAATTTTCGATAAATGCAAGCATTTTAGTCCTTTGAACCACATTTGCTGATTTGCTGAGTTATTTGTCCATGGTCTAGCTTAGTTAGTTAGATATAAAATGTTGGTCAAAATTTCATTGAATTTCTTGTAATTTCCTTAAATCTTTTGCGAAATTTCGTATCGCATTTCTTATAAAATCGAACAAGCGAAAAGCCAGTGACCAGCGATCCAAGCAAATCCAATCAATTAGTTTTCCCAGATTATTGAATGAAAATATATATTCAAAATATTAAAATGAATTGTTGCAAACTCCGATTGCCGATTTAAAAATCTATAGTTAACACAAACGAAAAACAAGTAAAAACATTATACTTGGGCAAGGGTGACCATTCAATACCCTACAGCATAATTCCCCATACCTCTGACACAATTGGTATTTTTGTGTGAAATTATACTTCGATTTTTCCATTCTACAGGGGATTAATGTTCGTAAAAATCCTTATCAGGAGGGTGGGATCCAAAAAATAGACTGAAATGGACCAAATTTGGTATAGTTAATTTTTTTATGTTAAATTACTATTACGAAATAATTCTCATTATGAAGCATTGAAAATTATACCTTCTTGTCGTATGAACTTCAGTTTTCATTATATGAGAGGGAGTTTAAAAATTGCTCCAGCCAGTCCAAAGTTTTCATACCAATTTTGCCAAAAAATTGTGAAAATTGCAATTTTTTCCCAGAAAAATTTTTTCTTTTCAGAATAGGGCGTTATATGGGGAGCGGTCGAAAACGTGGACCGATCCGAACGATTTTCAATAGCGTTCGTTCTTGGATCAACAGACGTCACTGTACCGTATTTCATCGAAATATCTCAAAAAGTTTGCGACCTATAGCTTGTACATATGTTTACATGTAGGGACATCAGACGGATGGACAGACAGGCTTAGATCAGCTCAGATTATAATTCTGAATCGATTTGTATAGTAAAGGGTACCTTAGCCACTTCTGCGTGTTACACACGTCCGCACAAACTTCATATACCCTGTACCACAAGGCTACATTGTATTTAGACTACGCGTGTGTAAGCATAGGCAGATACGGTTCTCTTCTACTATCATTCAAGAAAACGATTAAAAAATAAATACGTAAATAAGTAAAAATTTTGCTCGTAACATCAAAAAACACTTATCAGATTTTGACTCAATTTATTTGTAACTGTTTGTCCCTCCGTGTAGTCATTTTGCTGATGAACTGAACTGCTTGCCAATACTAAAGGCAAAGAAGGTCGACCTCGTTATATACTTTATATCGGTTACTTTAAAAAACTTTTTTACTTATTTACATCATAAAATACCCATAATTGCACCGCGTTACGATCTAAAGGTTTATTTTTCATTAGAGTTTTTATATGGAAAGAGGCTTGAAGCATGAACCGATATGGTCCCTATTAAAGTAAAGCTAATTTCCTTGTCAAAGACCTGATTAGTATTCCAATGTTTTTGTCAAAAAATATCAAAAATTATCATCGAGATATGGGAGAATGGACTCGAATAACAGACTTATGTGATCAAAAGTCAATATTGTAAATATAGATCTCGAACCATTACTCTTTACACTAGTTTTAAAATAATAAAAATCGGGTGACAGCCAAATCCGAGCTGTTTTTATCATGGAGAACGCTTCAAAAAATGGTTGTATTTCATCGAAACTTTACAAAACAGTTTAGTATGAAAATTGAAACGGTCCGATCCAATTCATTTTCAATAGATTTCCTCTCTAACGCAGTTAATGTGCGGGAAATTTCCTCTTAGACTACAACTTCTAGATGGAGAAAACAAAAATCATTGTCTGATGCGACAGACGGACAAGCATTCAAAGAACGATTCTGTATCGATTTATCGCACAAATTCCATACATGCTTGTCGCAAACCATGTAGGGTATAATGAAAGTTAAATCTACTTACTCGAAATGCTTCGTTTTTTCGAGTGTCACAAGTGGTGTACGGTATAAAAATGAGTACGATTAGCCCGAAAGCACCTTTATTATGACGTGATTGCACTTTAATTCGTGACCCAAATTTTAAATCACTTAGTCAATTCATGAATCCTTTACATACCTACTAAGGCAATTTTCATATACAGGTATCCCTTGTGTAACACGGTTAATTCGTACCCGCGCATTATGCGCAGTATTTTTATTTATTTATTTATTTAAACTAAATCATAATATAAATTAATATCATTTAAATTTCGATATGATATAAATCAAGGCAAGGCGTGTGTCGTGCCATATCGAAACCAAACCTTAAGGTGTGAAATTTTATGATAACTGAAATTTCGTTGCAAATCGTACGCACAATATAAATAAAAAAATTAGGTTAACTTTGTTTTTATGAAACGAAAAAAAAAAATAAAAAATAAATAAATAACTAAATAAATACATAAATATGAAATTCAATATTATGATGAAATGCAAAGATTAAAAATATATTCACAAAATGCTGATAAATGATGACGATACTGCGACATATGACTAACTTTCATTAAAAATTATTGTTAATCAATTTTTTTTTTTTTTTCATTTCTCTTTCTCCGTTCAGAAACAAAAAGCAATTGATCGCTAATGTGTCGTCTTGAAACGGTGTAGTAAAAAATACAACGTTATACGAGGGAGAGGTGTATTGTGTCGTCTTAGGACGAGTAACATTTTTGTGTAATTACTTTCCATGCCCTCTACAAAGACACGACGCGATTTGCCGATAAATTTGTCTTTCCAATTGTAACACCTAATTGCCCGACACACACACACGCACACACAGGCACATAAACTTTTGCTCGGCGCAGCACTTTCATCCATTCTTCACCTTTTTGTGAGATGACTTGTTTTGTTTTGTTTGCGGCCAATCGCAAAAGTTGAGATAAATCGAGCCCCTTTGGTTTTCGGGGCCACTTATAGTACCAATAAATATGCCCAGATATCAATTCTATTACAAAACAAGGTGAAAGATGAAAACTGTTGACTGCCTGTAATATTGTTGTTGTATAATAGGACTGAATAAATTGAAACATAAATTGACCTTTGCACCTTGATGGCAGGAGGAATAAAAGCTCACAGTTTATGGCATAGTTTATTTTCCGAAAATCTCTAGATAATGCTATATATTGCAACTATATATTTATTTTGTACTTGTAATCAAAATAAAAAAATGTCTTGTAGTTTTTAATGTATTGGTGGTTAGGTAGAGGCGGTAGGCATAAAAGGTTCACTTCAAAGACATCATAGGCTTAATAATTTTCTTGTTACTTATTTTAATCTCAATTGAAACTGACTTTATCTCCATAATTCATATATAGCATGTGTCCTTCGAAAGATAGTTAGTTTTATAGGATACTTTGGTATATGAAAATTGTTATATAATTTTAATGGATCTAAAAATAAAGACTTACATGCTATTAAAATTAACATGCTATTTAAAATATTTATGCATGTAAAGCAAAATGTACGTGCAAGTACATTAGGGTGGTTCTAGAAACTATTTTTCAAGTCTAGCGCTAGACAAGAACATTAAATAATGTCTCGCAAAAACTTTGGATATTTTTGATTTACGCTACATTTTCCACTACAGGACTTTCTTTATTATTTGCTTGCAATCACAAAAGACAACATGATGTTATAGAATAAGATCGAGAAGAAATAGTTTGGATTGTCGGCTCGCTTGGAATTCAATATTGCATGTAAAGCGATTGTAATTGATTCACGAATGTATATAGTAAACATGTTGGTGCGTATTGAAAATTGTTGTAATAGTTAGGAGAGAATCGCTCGTTTTAAAGCTCATCTTAGTCTAATTGAATTTACTTTTCAACTTTCTTATGCGTATATGTGTTTGTTTGTATTTATATTTATGGCAAATTTTTGAATCAATCTCAAGTGTAAGTTGTTTTATAATTTATTTTATAATAACAATCGATCGGACAAATTTTTTTACTATAAAATATTCGCTCATATTGTAATAAGCAAGCGGTACAAAAGCTCAGAGTTGCACTCTTTTCATTATAATTTTATTAATATTCGATGTCGAAGCCTTACGCTCTTTAACAATGGGACGCATACAAATTTATAGGGTATATACGTGTTCTATATATACATGTACTGTCGAATATGTTTTTATATATCATAGAGACATAGCCCATTGACTTTTTTCATTAAAGATTCTATTGTTAGCGATAAATAAGCAAAAAAATCGGAAGAGGAAGCAGAAAAGCGAGAGGAAGAAATTCAACTACGAACGTGTACCCCTTAATAATTATGTTTTCTATGGAATCATAAGTAACTTTATTATTGAATATTGATTCACATCACCCTTCCATATCGGAATCGTCTCGTTCGTCTTTGCCGACAGCTAATGCATAGTATTTATATGGCTTAAATGATTCGAAACGGCTTACTCTTACGGATTTCATCAAATGCTTTTTTCATTAAACCCCTTATATGCCTTGTGTAGCTTAGCATAAAAGATTGCGTTCAGACATCATTGCATGCACTAAACATTGCACTAAACAGAAAAGATTAAAACTTAAGAAGATCTTGACTGAAAAAATGCATTATTGCGTTTGGTCAGCATTTTTATGACAAATCAAATTTTGAACGGCTATTATATGACAGCCGTAAGGTATAAAATGAATACAAAAAAATGCATAAATTCATTGTAGAAAAAAAAATTCTATTAAACATCGCTTTGTTGTTATGAAGGCATTTAATCATTAAATGTGATGACTAATTACCGTTAAAATTTGGCATAGAGGTGACATATAAGCCATCAAAGCCAACTTTCTCTCATTTACTAAAACGGCTTTTACCCTCGACTAAGCTATTAAGCAAAGACGCCCAAGCTTGCGTCACAAAAAATAGTATGGAAATTAACGGAAAGCAAGCATCGCTTTCGATTTGCTTGATGGAAAGCTTTTGCAGAGAGATTATTGTGTGATCTGAATCTAATGATTTCCTTTAAAATTCATTTGATATCTGCTACGAACTCGGATTCAAAAATAGTAGATCCTTGCAGCAATCATTCCGCATACATTCGTATCGCTAGTTAAAAGCTTTAAGCTTCTCTAGGTTCTCGTAGTAAGTGTTTAATTGCTTTTAAACTACAAGGTAACAATGAATCGGTCTTATGTAGTGACGATATGGTTAAACTACTACACACCCTGGCAAATTATATACCTTAGAGAAATTCAAAATTAATGGCTTATTATATCTGTATAAATAAATTCGCATGAATTCGTGTCTGTAAGCAGTGTCACTATGGAATTATGAGTAGGTTTGTGCGTTAGAGTACGAACGAACGAACACACACACACACACACACACGCATACACATAAACGATTCTGCTGGCATGGATGCATGCATGTATATATGTATATATGTATGTATGTATGTATGTATGTATGTATGTATGTGTGTGTATATGAATCCACGTAGATGAATATGAATGACTAACCATGACCTTGTTAAAAATGTATTGCAGTCGTAATTGTGTGGTAAGGTAAGGGATTTTGCACCTTCCCGCTACCACACGATTTTAAAAAGTGGTTAACCGCATACAATAACAAAAACAGCCCCCTTGACTGCGATTAATGCGAATTAATTGTGTTTTATATATGTGGAATATATATACACACACACATTTAATGCACGCACTTACACAAACGCGCTCTCACGCAAACACACATACGCGCACATCAATGCGGACGCACACTTTGGCTTACATGTGATTATTGGGGGTAAAAGATTAACTTACCGTTCGCATCGGCAACGATTTTATCATCGGTCTGACTGTTGTTGGCAATGTTTTGTTGCTGATCGCCTTCTATTGTGGAAAACACTTTGTTATTGAAAGCACTGACTAAAGCATCAACTATTTCAGAATTGTTCTGTGAAATAAATCAATCAGAGACAAAATATATATATATTTATATAAAAAAATAAAAAAAATCCATTAGAAAATCATTGAAAAAAAAACTTTGTATCAAAAGGCCTTTGTAAAAAATTCTTTTTACTATTATAAACAACGTAAAATATAAAAATTTTTCTTTATTTTTCTTAAAAAATATAATTTTTTTTCGCAAATACTTGATTTAAGCATCATAACTATATTAAAAATTACGCGATTTATAATTTTTTTGAGGAGACTTTTTTTTTTTTTTTTTGCTCAAAAACCGCTTAAACAAGCAACGATAAACATATCGGCGCATTCCACTTTATTATATTGTCTACGCAAAGCGAAGAATAAAAGGGAAAGCACAATTTTTCTTGCGTTCCGGATACGAAGGAAGCGAAACGTCAACTATTGGCTGAAAGACGTTCGAAAACGTAACTGAAAAAATCAATTATTGAAAAAACGTCAAAGAGATAACAAGAAAAAATAAATAAAAGGAGAGAGAGGATTGTATCACCAGCAGAGAACGTGTCTCTAAACCAAAAAAAAAAAAAAAAAGAAAAAAAAATTATTAACTAACAACAACAACAGATTCACGCGAAAAGCAAGAACATGGTAAGTAGCGGCAATGTCATATATGTTGAAGAAAAATTTTCTTTCTAGACATAAAGAAAAAAAAAAAACGAAAAAACAAAAATTCATTTTTTTACTTCAAAATATTGAAAAACAAAAGCAAAAAATTCTAAATGCAAGTCAATTTTATTTTATAATAACAAAAAGCAAAAACAAAAAAAAAAAGAAGGCAAAAATCCAAATCGAATATTCAGCATCTGTTCTCAGCCGAGTTACGAGACACTACGTGGTTTGAGTGCTGTGACTTTATTTGGTTAAAATTTTTTGATTTAAAAATTTGAACGTGTGGGCCGCTTTAGAGTTTTAAATTTATTTCCATTAACAAAAACATAACATATAACAACATATACAATGCAATTCGACTGTAGGCTCTATAACTTCATAATCAAAAATGCATAGCAGCTAACCTTATGCTTTTTCTTGTATAAATTTTCCATATAAAAAGTTTTTTTTACGAGACATTTCCAATCAATGTCGTAAGCATGTTTAAAATTGCAATTTCAATGAGTCTTTAATTGGTTTATAACGGTTTGAAGAGCCCATTTTACATACATACCCTTACCACAAAGCATTTCGATATCTTACTTTCGAATATCGGTCCAAATTGCATTGCTACCAATTAATGCCAGAACTTCGAAGATATTGTGTTCAATGCTTGTTCTCGCTTATTAGCACAAGAGAGAAGAGGAAAGGAAGTTTTGAATTCGCCGCCGAACCCGCTATTATATTAATTGAAATATCTTCTCCACACACACACACATACATGTTTCTAAACGATATCTGTCACTAGAACGAAAATATAAATTCAAGTCTCAGGGTTTTTATAATTCTCTAGAAAATCATTTTCGATCCGATCGAAAAATCCGCTCGCTTCAGACTAGAAATCGCTAAGGATTAATAATACAACCAATACAGACGATATTCATGCAAAAGCTTCAAATTGCCTTCAAGCCTGATTACCGCTCCTTCACATAGAATGTAATAAATGAAAGCGCCACATATAAGGGGATCGTCGTCATACTGATTGTATAACATTGAAATCTAAAATTGAAAACATATTTAACAAAGTGCTAAAGGCTGAATTCATGCAGACCAGATAAGAAAAAAAAAACCCCCTTCTTTAAGTCCCATACATCTGTATATGAGTGATTTCCGTCGTTTTTGCATTCATCTTTTAAGATATTATTTGCAATATTTTTAAAGCCGAGTATATCTCATATTTAAGTTATATCCTCTCTCTCTCTCTTCATATACAATGCATAAGGTTGCGAAAAAAGTGCGTTGAGCTCTCTTTTCGATGGACGGGAGGACAAAGCTTTTATAAATTCGTAGAGTGATGACAAAGATCTGGATAAATAGATAGGGCTAAATAGGAAAAGAGAGTCATTAGTCGACAGACATGTTTAAGATTAGAGAATATATTAAAGCCGAACGATTTTTTTGAATATAACTTGTAAGCATGTTCGGTAAATGCGTAGGAAGAGAGACACATTAGTTGGGTATATGGACAGACAAGTTTAAGATTAAAGAATATCTTAGAGCCGAACGATTTGTTGAATACAAACTGTAACCATCTTTGCTAAATGCATAGGGAGAGAGTCAGCATTAGGCGGATAGATGGACAGACCAGTTAAAGATTAAAGAATATTTTAAAGCTGAACGATTTGTTGAATATAACTTGTAACCATGTTCGTTAAACGCATAGGAAAAGAGTCACCATTAAGCGGATAAGGAATATCTTCAAGCTGAACACCTTGCTGAATATAACTTGTAAGCATGTTAACTGAATGGATAGGAAGAAATAGATAGATAGGCAAATTGAAAAAAGAGCCAAACACTTTTTTGGATGTAACTTGTAAGCACCCTTTCTAAATGCATAGGGAGATAGCCATCATTAGACGGACAAATAGACGGACAAATTTAAAAGATTTGAATACACATTACCGAATATGAAGTTATAAGCAGATTTTGGGGTTTTTTTCGATTTTTATTACAAGCCTAACGGTATATAGGTTATGTAGCAATGTTTTTATGATGATGATCGACGACATAAAAAGTATAATGGAAATCGAATATTTATTCTATATATTTTTTTTTAACTAACGCCATTATACGTTGATTGAAACACACACTAAGAGAGCTTAAGTAGAAAAGCGAACATAATCAACGTCTGTCTTATCGTGAATTTTGAATATCTCTCAGTAAACATTGATTAGACGACACCTAAGAACTTAAATGATATGGCGTTGCGTGGACAAGTTGTAATTCTACTCACTATATATTACATAATAGTGTTTGTTAAATACTTTTTAGCGTTTTTTTTTATTTTTTTTTTATGTGGACTTAAAATAGAAGAAATAACTGATAGTTAAAATTACCCGCAAGAAATGTGCTTTTGCTTATTGCTTTACTTGTTTCGCGGAATTCATTATGCACTTTAAAATATAAATTTTTGAAAATGTGTTCTTGAGAAGAAAATTGCTTTTATAAAAATATCAAATTTTTCTAAATAATTATATCCATATTCACCATATTTCAATTTGAATCTGTTTAAGCTAATAGTAGGTACGTGTACACTCAATAATGTGCACACACACACACACCATATGTCAGTAAATAAACAAAAATTACGATAAATTCTTTACATTCTACAGATATATATATATATATATATATATATATATATATATATGTATGTATGTATGTATGTATATATGTATATACATATATATAAAATGAATTGAAATATTTCTATAATCTGAGAAAATTATTAGTCACACAAATATATTCTCTCTGTTGTTTTGTTGTATGTTGTTGTGTGTAAAGGCTTCATTACCAGTTGGTTAGTTAATAACATTTTCGAAGAAATGCTTGAAATGTAATCCATTAATTTATCGAAACATAATATATTTTCTTTCTTTTTTTTCTTGTTTAATTACGAAAAAATTTTGAAATGAAAGTAAAAATATGAGCTTCAACTGCAAGTAAATAAAAGATCTAAACACAGTCTTAGGATAATTTAAGAGGCTTATAATATATCATCGTCTTGAGTGTGCGGGCGAAAAGTCGAGAGCGAGAGAGAGGGAGGGAGAGAGAGAGAAAGAGAGAGACAGAGAGAGAGAGAGAGTAGTAAAGTAAAATATTGTAATCATTCTTCAATCATTTCTATTGCCTTTAGACGATTTTTCACGCCATTGTGTCTTTGTCGTGCTGTTGTGTGTACCAATTCGATAGTTTATGTGACTCAATCTACTGATTGCTGTCATTAGCACTCATTTTCATGCAAATAAAAAATGCCTAAACGAATGCCCGGGATCAACGATAAGTACCAAGTGTCTTCCGTTGTAGCAAATTTCCCGGAAACGGATACTTTCTCAGCTTAGACAAAGCATGACTGTTGATCATTATTCAAAGCTAACCTGGCCCACATAAAAGTCGATCTTGCATCTACCACAGGCTACTATTTAGCAATTTTATTAACCATTGGAAGAAATGTTTCTTTTTTTTTGCTCGTGGACAGAGGGACAGACCTAGTCTTAAGCACTTTATGCTTGATGATGTGCATTTAAAGGCACAATATATAGTAAACTCAAAGCAAAAAAATTGTTGTTGCATATTGCGTGGCACGAGTTTTGTGGAAAGAATCCTTCGAATATCAATTATTTAGCTAACAACGAAAACGATCGGACGAGAAGAAGATGGGGTTACATTTATAACTTTGTATCAAAGGGTATCCTTAATTTTATTTGAAATGTATAATCAGTTTTTCTTGCTATTGATCTTTGTGGCTTAAATTAAATGAAAATTATAATAAAAATATAATTAAATTTGTACAACGAAACACTTAAAAATGTTTGCTGTCAACATAAATGGTAATGCAAACAATTGATGTCACCTTTAAATTAACTCATTAGTATGCTAGAGACAGGTGATAACGATTGGTGATTAAAATTTAGATTGAAGAACGAGTAAAAAAAAAAAAACAAAAAAAGAAAAGGTTTTTAATACATTATTATATACCAAATTAGTAAACATTTCTTTTCTCTTTCCTTTTTTTTTCTCTTTTTGCAGTTACACGCATAATTTTATAATTTTTTGTTTGTCAATTAAAAGAAAATAATTTTTTAATTGTGTTTTTTTGTTTTTCTTCTTTATCTTTTCCTATTTGTGGATTTACGTTGCAGTCTTCTGAATCAATTTGCCATAAATGCAACGAAGTGATTACACACCGCATTATAACTGCTTTAGGTAAAACTTGGCATCCTGAACACTTTGCCTGTAAAGATTGTCAACAGCCCATCGAGGAGGCCACCTTCAATATACATGAAGGTGAACCGGTCTGTTCAAAATGCTTTTTGAAAAATTACTCCGGCAAATGTCACGGCTGCAAGCAACCCATATTAGAGGTTTGTATACGTTACACTACATCTATATACGCACGTAACCAAACAGAAGTTCGCCAGATCAGAGACAACCGTTCACCTCACCATAAAATCTATTTACTTTTCCTTTTAATGAACGCACTTAAATTTTGAACTGTGTGTTCATTTTAATGATCGGGTGTTTTTGTTGTTGTTTTTGCTTTTCTGATGATTTCATTTAGATACTTTTTTTTTTCATTTTTGTAAGTGAAATTCTTTGATGTTGTTCTTGCTGTCTTGTCTGTCATCTTAACGCAGCGATATCACATTTAACGTTATAAGATTTTCATAAAATTCTTGTCCAAGTCATTGGACCTTTAACTTTTCAAATAATTGAGAATTTCTTTTAAAAAATTTAATTGACATTTTTCATTGTCAAATTGTCAAGTTTTTCAAGAACAAACACCCTGTGCTCGCTTCGCGATAAGATAAGCACAGTAGATGGATGATATTAGGTTTAAGTGTATGCACACTTGTCATAGACGTCTTGCTAAATCTTCTAGAGAAGCCTAAAAGACTTCTGCGAAATGAAGATATTTTTTGGTTTTCTTAAGAGAATCTTCTCCGGCTTCTAGTGACCTGGCTGGAATCCAACCAACTGTATAAAATGGAAGAGCAGCAGCAGTAGTTATGGTAGTGGTAGTTTTCAAAACTTCGTTTCTTCGTCCGTTTCTCTCATTTTAGGCAAAACAAAAGCACAAGTAAGCAGGCAGAGGGACAAGGTGAGCTAAGTATATGGGCTTCTTTTGACAAATTGCATCGTGAACAAAATCGTACGGTATGAATTTTTTCAACTGTCTAAGCAGACAGACAAACTAACATTTCACAAGTCGTGTAATAAAGAGACAGGAGGACAAAGGACAGACAGACAGAAAATAAGAAATATTCGAAAGTATGAAGAAGAACGCAAGAGGAGACATACGGACGGACAAAGTAAGCTAAAAAAGAAAATATTTGTACATTTGACAAGTCGTGTAATAGAGAGAGATAGCAGGACAAAGGACAGGCAGACAGAAAATAAGAGAAATATTCGAAAGTATGAAAACAGTTAAAAAAAGTTGGAACAGAAGAGAGACACCGGCGATGGTAAATTTAAATTAACTCATTACATCAGTTATGTTATGCATATTGTTTCAGAATAAGTGTAGTTAGTAGTGGCTGGATTTTACTAACGAATTAAAAAAATAGTCATAAAACATTTCTTTTAACGACAATGGAAATTATTGCAAGTGTTTTTAAAAATGCGCAACTGCTGCTGCTTGACTTTTGCCAAATTTTCTTTGTTGTTGTTTTCATTTTATATTACTTTGTAATTATTGTTGATAGTGTATTCCGTGCAAGAGGAGCACGTTAGCTAAACAATTATATACACATGTGCTATAAATGTACACTAATTTTGTCATTTCGTTTGTAGTAGAAAGAGAAGAAAAAGGAAAAGAATACGCATCAGGTTGATCAGTATGTAAACATTAGCCAGATATGTATTACTCGTCTCTCCTGTTGTCAATTTTTTGGTGAAACTTTCAAGGTTACTACGAATTAATGAATGAAAAAAATCAAAATATTGCGAATGCGTGTGTGCAGCTACGCTAGTTACACGTTAACCCATTACCTACCGTGTGCGCATTTCGTTCAACTTCGTGAAACTCCCGTGTGCACATGTTTGTTGTGCATTTTATTGAACCTCGCGTAATGACCGTGCACATACATTTTTGTGTGCCGATAACTCATTTTCATTTCGTTTGATAAATAATATTGCATTCTCTGTAGTATGATCAGTACCAAGTTCTAAATCGATTTAAGCATGTCCGTCTGTCCGTCTGTTCGTCTATGTAATGTCTGTTGTAGACATTCTTCTGACCGTAAAAACGAAGCTATCAACTTCAAATTCGGCAGAAACATTAAAACCTCTTGCCCGCATTTTAGTACTGAAAATGGGCCAAATTAGCGGACACGTCTTTAGTATTAGGTAAAGGGTGAACTCCCATGTTTTTCAAGGACTGTTGAAAAATTGAATTTTTGCTCATTACTTATTATACACTACAGCCGATAAATCTTCAAAAATTTGAACGTATATTTTGTAGTACATGTACAATAATGAGAAAAATTGACCACGCCTACCCAATATTATAAGTGCACCAAAAAAGAAGCAAGCTTCAAAAAACCCATAAAATGTACAAATCTTTTCCCAGTTACGGATTTTGAATAGAGCTAACCATGTCCGTCTGTCCAACTATGTAATATGTGTAAGAAATATTTTTCCGTCCGCGAAAATCGCGATATTGACAACAAATGTGCAAAAGAGTTTGAAAAGAGCTTAAACAGGCCAAACAATAGGCTTATCCACGCCCGCACGTCTATATAATCAAACAAATGAACATTTTTGCTCTCCTTCTACTCGTTGCTGATAAAGTACAACAGATACACACGATATAAATTTCAACAAAATTATAGAAAAAAAAAAAAAAATGGAAAAAAACAGCCACGCCCATCTAATGCAGATATATATGTATGAATATTTGTATTGTCTTTTTTTTCAATCTTTCAGAGAATAAAGTTGATGGGTATAAAAGTTTAGCGGGGTAGGGTAATGCAGGGAGAAACGATAGATATGACCCTACCACGATATATGTAAATAAATTTACCGAAAGAGAACTAGGAAATAAAATAATAAGAATAAAAAGAACTTGAAGCCTGACATATATGTCCTACATGGAGAGAAAAGAAAAATCACTTTAGAAAGAGTTCGATATTTCTATAGTCTGTCCATTGTTCTAGTACTTCTATATATGTATATATATATATATATATGTATATAACGTATGATGTGCAAATATGTAGCTCATTCGTCGCGTTATCTCACTAGATTCGAATGCCATTAAATTATATTTAAGTTATCATTATTTAATAATTGACAATAATTTTAATTATCATATTATTGCGTGTTTGTCTCAATAGAGAGAAGAATGCATTTTATATGAATATTTAAGAACAACCTAAAGAGCAGCAATAATTTCATATGAAATAAATGTTTTTTTTTTTCATTTTCGTTCAATGCTACATATATTTTTAATATTGTTAGTTGTTGTTTATATAAAATAAAACCAGTCGTCTATAAAGCGACAACAGAAACTTTTCATTTATATAATTAAAAATGTGGCGATTCTTGGTTTCTTTCAGACGACCATTCATTCATTCATTCATTTGTTGTTCGTTGTTGAGGAATTTTACTTCCTAGACAGAGAGGAGGAGAACTAGTAGCTCTTCAAACTTTTTCATCCATAACATTTTGTATTTGTAATTGTACTCATTCTGTCTGTGACGCATTTACGGCTTCAATTTAACCGAGTTAAACCATGACTAATCTTATTTGCACTGTGAAGAGATTTAGTTAACAATATGCATATATTTTTTATGAAAGCTATGTTCTTCATTTGCGTGGAGAAGAACTTTGGAATGCCCCCCGTTACCCTATAAAGAGTATGTGTGTATATATATATTTAGTAATGCACATACACATGCGCGCATACAGGCATATGAAAATGTTATTGTTTTTAGATATCTATCACCGAAAAGTGGTAGAGGGGGAAGGGGGGTGGTGGTGGAATAATTTACGTCCTAATTGATGAAATTCTTCGATTTAATTTCAATTTCAACTTTTACTTATGTCAACTTTAACTTTTCCCCTTTGCGAAGCGCCTTAACAGTGGATAGATAGAAAAATTGTCGCCGAAAGCCTGGTTGAAAATATCACAATGGTGAAGCTTTTGGTTTTTTATTAATTAAAGAAAACAACAACAAACATACACTAGCTAAGGCGCGCTATGTATGAATAATATTGGCGCAGCCATCTCTTCTTTTTACTAACATAATATTAAAAATGTAAAGCGGTGTAAACCTCTATCTATTGCTCTCATTTCAAATCTTCCTCAAGTTCATCGCTTTTGGTTTCTATTATTGTAATATTGTGCAGGCAGAAATGTAAATAAAATTTACATTTTGTGTAGGTGTAATTTTGCGATGCACTTACTGTGCGTTATGAAAGTGGATTTCTCCATAGCCCTACATTTTATCAAATATAGTCGGCTTGTTGGGTCTGGGTTTTAATCATTTTGTCAAGATGTTTGCAACACAACACCAAGGAGGAGAGTTTTATGGACTTTAATGGATTTTTAAAAATCTGAATCGATCTACTTATTAATTCTCTCTCTGCGCTTCAGTCCGTCTATACATCAATCATCGATATCAATTTAAAATTTGGCAAAAACAAGTTCTTTCATCCGGGGCGACATCGATCAATAGAGACGACGCGTATAGTACAGACTATCAAGCTTTTCATTTCTGATTATTATTTATTTTTTATTCGAGGTTTAGTGGGTTCGGCCATAACCGAAATATATTATAATTTCCTTTTTTGCGTTTATTTGCTTGTATTATCAAAACAATGAAAAACAATGAAAAAAAAAAAACAAAAATTTTAAGTTGGATTTTTTTTATATTTTTGTTTTTGTTTTTTTTTCCTGTATTTTTTTTTTCTATTGCTTTAAATCGAGTGAATCATTAGTTGATAGTCGCAACGATATTTAAATGAAAACGATAATAATGAAATTAAAAACTTAATGAGCCTTTACGCTTATTTTCAGTGCCATTTAGAAATTATGCACATGGTTACAAAAAACGTGATTGTTTATTGAATTGAAAAAACCGCAAAAAAATAAATAAATATATGTTTGCGAAAGTGTTACAGGCAAGCAAGAAATAGGTCAGGTCAAATAGAAGAACAAGCGCGTAAGGATTACAACATGGTACATAAGAAAGACATGGACAACTGATTAAATCCTTTTTCACAAGTAAATGATGAAAAGGTGTTTCTATCCTATTATACCATAAAACGGGGTGACCTTAAACTAATGTAGTGGACCGGCAGAGATGGCAGAAGTAAATCGTGTTAAAACAAAATTTGGAATACGACCAAGTAAAGCTAAGTAAAAAAGCGAAGGGAAGCCGGGGAGAGGCCAAATGAAATTAGGTCAACAGATAGCAGTTGAAAATAGCAGAAAGATAACCTGAGGCAAAAAAGTTGATCATTTTAAGATCACTTTAAGAAAAAGAAAGAATCTTTTGTGTCAACGAACCTTCCAGGTTTCCGGTTCTATCTTAAAATGTGTTTCTAGGTTAAAGAAATCATTGTCGAAAACCTGCGCTCCTTCGAGGTATAGAGTCCATTATCTAAAGTCGCATTAATCATTCTCGACTTTTTCCCAAAAACCATTTTTGATGTCTGTGAGAGCTTCTGTTGTGTAGAGGAGTGTGAACTATTCTATCACCTTATGATCGGCTACAATCCAATCTTCCCATTTTCACAACTATATTGAGGATTCTGCTCAGGCACTGTTCAATCCATTCATCCATAGAATATACGAGGAAATTTTTCATCATTGCAACATATCTCTTGTACTTTACCGAGTAAATCTGTAGAAAACCCATTTGAACGAAGGCAGGCGTGTACTTTGATCGATTTGCAATACTTTCGCTGTCAAGCCGTCTGAAAATTCTTTCCAAATTTGAGGGCGACAGGGAGAATGGTATAAAAAATAACATTCCCTTTATAGGTTCGTGAAAGCGACGAGCTCACTCCACATATGTCTTATCACCTAGCATAGCAATAGAGGAGAGACGGATCATTTTGCAGCTCTTCGTTGGAGAACATAAGGGAGGTATTTAAATTGAACTAAAGGCCAACAGACGCGGCTCAGTCGACATAAAGATTCCGTGTAGACAAAGCAAGTATGTAGAGCAAATAGTTGGTGGGCAACACTATCGCATACTCGACATAATAGCCTCAAGAAGGAGTTCGAGGTGTGTGGGAATGGATCCTTCTAATCTTTCCTAATGTTTTTACGTCTCGTATTCCATAAAGGTCCATCAATCCCGTTTAGTTAATTGCCTTTTCATGTACTCATTCCGTAGTGTTATCATATATATATTATGTCCATTGGATATTTTTAAAATTGTCAGCTGTCATCCTTTGTTTTCCTAAAAATGTTGAGATAATCGTAAACAACAATTCGGGGATAAAGCGATACCTTAATATCGTTTCACAGAGCAATAGACGCAAGCAGATCCCCTCTGAGCTTAAAAGCACACACAACATTTCCAGTTTCTATAATTTTTTTCCGAACATACATCATACTATTCAAGAGTTACTCTTCTTCTACGTGTCGAATAAATAAATTGCTTTTTTGCTTTTTTCTAAAAGTAGCAAATAAATAATAGTGTAAGTAATAATAAAAGAAAAGCGTAGCTCTTGAATAATTAATATCTTTAGCGAAAAATTATAATACGCCTAGGAATCGAATAAATATTTAAGAAGAAAATTGTTTTTTTTTTTTTGGAAAAGTAGAATAAGAAAAAACGCAATTGAAACGTTTGTTTTTTTTTTTTTTTGTTGCACGTACTTAGAAAGCATTGAATAACTTTGTGCATAAACAATTTCTTTAAAGCGTACCATTAAAGCTTTGGGTCAGACTTGGCATGAGCAGTGTTTCTGCTGTGACGGACCATGCCGGAAACCCTTGGTCGGCTCGTCATTCTATGAACGCGAAGGCAAAGCTTACTGCAAGAATGATTTCGAACAATTATTTGCTGCCCGTTGCGCTGGTTGCACCAAACCCATTACGGAAAACGCTATAGTCGCACTTGACGCCAAATGGCATAGAGAATGTTTCAAGTGTAAAGTAAGTATTTTCGCAGTGCAATGGAAAACATAGTATCAAGAATTAATCGTTATTTCCTTTTTATAGAAATGCGCAAATCCTATAACCGCCGCTACATTTACTGTGGAAGAAAACAAGCCTGTATGCACCGAGTGTACCGCTTAGAATAATTAAAAATCTCGCTATTTTTTTTTATTTGCTTAAAAGAAAACAACGAACATTTTTAGTTATATATGTATATATATATATATGTAGTATATATGTGTATATATATATACATAGTTTTTTTTTTTTTTGAAATTGAATGTCAAATATGAATGTTGGAGAGACAAACAAAACAAATAACATGCAGATCGAGGCTAGAAATGATCATCAATCCAACATGACCACAAGTATACCGGTTTTTTTCTCCTCGGTAAACAACAAAAATCTACGCAAACATTTCACATTTTTTTTTTTTACTTGTTTACATATATATATATACATATATATATATATATATATATATATATATATATAAATCGAAACAATCTGCATCATTTTTTAATAGAGCACGTTCTTGTTTAATAGAAATACCCTATTATCAATTCAAGGCATTTTTATATATATATAACTTCTTTTATTTTTGTTAATTATTATTTTTTTTTTTTTTTTTGCTTACATTTTTATCTTTATATATATATTTTTTTTGAGTTTGAATTAGAATTTTTTATTGATAATTGAATATTTTTTTTTTTTTTGGAAATTTTATTGAATACGAATATGAAGAAAAAAATTTGAAGTTTAAATAAAACAAATGTAACCTTTTTATTTATTTGCATTTAATCTCGCTATGCGAACTTAGAGGATCAAATGTGGAAACCGTCAAACAAAGCAGTCAAAGCAACTGTGAAACTGAGCAACAAACTAAATTGCAACTCTTCCAAAAGCACTCGAATGATTTTAGTTTTGGATCGGATTGAAATTTCATTCATAGTTTAGCATATAAAAACGAATCTTACCGAAATTGGATGCCGCAATTTTCACTAAAATGTTTATTTTTTAGACTATGCTCAGTAACAATAGCGAGAGTCGCGATATCAATATCGGCTTTCTTAGATCCAGTATTTTGGATCGCAAATGTTTATTTTTTAGACCATAACTGACATAAGTCGGTAAAGACTCTCCCTCCCCCTGAATTTGACAAATAGAGCAAATCTTTTGTGCGAATGTGAGAAACCTGGCCGTTAAATAGTTTACTATCGCGACGATTATAGAAGACTTTTCTTGCTTTACTTGCCAAATTTCCATAGCGCTTTTCGTGCCGTGCCGCGAAGCATTTCTCCATTTACTAAATTTGAATTTGCACTAAAATCGACTTCAAAAGTACTATATACTGTATATATAGGCTACCGTTTGTTGGTCGGTATATAGCAGAATCTCTTTTCTTCGAACTGTACTTTTATGAAAATAATAATAAAGACGGAAGAAAGAAACTTAAATAAGTATATCACTAAATTTGTGAATAAATTTTTCTGTTTAAATGTAGATGTATGTGTATCGGGCGCAAGAAAAAAGAAACCTCTGCTGTGCTCATCCTTTTTCATGTTGTTTTATTTTCATAAAAAAGGTCAAAGTAATTTAATATCATTAACAAAATTTTGCAGTTTTTATTTTCTGTAAATTTTACACAAAATTTTAAACAAAAATTTCAAATGATTACAACTTTTTTTGTTTTTTTCGTCTTCTATTTTTTTTTGATTAAAAGAAAGCAACGAACGTAACAACGAAGAGAAAGGAGTTAAAATTGAACAACAATCGTCAACTCGAAGGATTCAATATTTTTAGCAACACCTCTAAGCCTTCCTTAGGGAATTTCGTCTATTTTGTCATTTTATAATTATTTTTTGTTGTTGTTGTTTTTTTTTGAGTTTTTTGAGTTTTTTTTTTTTTTTATATATACATATATATAAACAGATATAGAAAGGGGTATGATTTGTTTTTTTATGGAGGCAAAAATAGGGAAGAGAAAGTATTTTCACCAACTCACCTGATTGCCAAGAGCAGCACCCAATGAATCGAAGATTGGTGCCAATACTTGTCTAACTTGTTCTTTAGTTATATGCTGTAAAACTTCAATAACTTGTTTATCGATTTTTTCTGATGTTACTTTCGGTGGTCTCGAGCCGCTAGCACCTGGTGAGCCTTCGTCATTTGCTTTAAGGTAAGTTTGCGAAGCTATTTTCCAAAAGGATACCGAACTTTTCTTATCATCTAAGCCTTGCATCTGAGTTGAAATCGCGTCTTCGGCTGGCTTTTCTTTAATGTGTTCAATTGATTGTTCTATAACTACGTCATTAACATCGTTGGGCATTTTCTTTGGCTATAAATTATGTATGAAATTTTGATAATAAAAAAGTTTAAAATAAGAAACTTTTCATCTTACTTTGGATTTCCTTTTAGAGCAGGGCTTTTCCGGCGATTGTTTTGGTACTAGTTTCGGTTCATACATATTTAAATCATTCATGAACATTTTCAAATCATATTTGGAATGAGCTTTTTCTAAAGTCAATTTTTGATAGTTTTGACGGGCGTGATTTAAACGTCCCTCATGCATGTCCTCCAGGAAACCGATAAATTTCGAGCACCGTTGCTGCAAACAATCAATTACCACATCTTGAGTAGAAAAAATATTCTTCTCTAAGCATGTACTAGTAGTTGTATAGATCATTTCAATTAGTATCGTTAGCTTTTGCGGCACGTGATCCAATAGGAAATAGCGGAGCTGTTTTTGATATGTATTTAGTGATTGGAGTAGCAGAGTATAGATATTGGATATGCGAGCACATGCATCGTTAGAGGTAAGACTCGTGAACTGCTCGCTGGGGGTAAATTTCAAATCATTGATCTGATCGAAAAATGAATGACATTAATCGGCATCGACATTAAAAAAATAATTTTATTTAATATTTTTTTTATTCTACTCTCTGCTTACCATTCCTTTAAGAGGGTAAAGAAAGTTGCGTGAAAATCGAACTGAAAACTCGAAAGCATTCTTCTGACGACGCGACTTATCAAAAGCATTTTCTGGTATATTTGTTTCCAACAGATTCAATCTAAATGAAGTAAACATTTTTTTATTCTTTTAATTCAACAAAAAAAAAAAAAAAAAAAAAAACGAATTGCTATAGAATTTTTCGTTCCGCACATATCTTATTGAACTTCGTCTTTAGTAACTACTAGCACTAGACTTTCCCCACAATTATATGAAACTTGTGTTACATTTCATTAATTCGTCGAGCCTTTGTTAATTGAAGCAGTTAATCCGTACTATAAATTCCTATTTAATTTTTGTCGAGTTTTTTTTTATTTTACAAGAATGATTAAGTTTAGGTCAATACTTTAATTTATATCAGTCAGAGAAGACTGAAGAAATGGTAAATAATTCGACTTGAGAGATCCTCATTTGTTGATAATTTAGTTTTGTATTTTTCGCACTTACTTCTGATCACTAAAATTGTTTGGTATATCTATGGATAAATTCAGTCCTACCCTATGTTCACATATATACAAATTAGTCTGACTCGTCGTCTCAATAACTTGTTATGGAAATTCTATTACGCGATGGAAATAAAAAGTTCTTAAGTAAATTGTGATCAACCCATGACGAATTTCATCCACGCAGAACTCTAAACAAAAAAACAAAATGTTTTTTTTTTTTCAATTAAATTTTAAAACTCTAACCTCAATTTATCCAAGACTTCGATAATTTTCTCTTGGGTGCTCGTCATCTTATTGAAAATGACAACTTTTTCTGCTTTCAAGTCCTCGATGGACTTACTGACTATTAGATTTTTGGATCGACCCTTTTTGCCTTTTTTCTTAATCGTATCGCCATTATCTTTGTCGGTTGGATGCGTAGTGGGCGTATTAGATTTCGATTCACTATGAGTGTCTTTCGTTTTCGGACTGTAATCATCTGGTGTTGTGCTACAGTACCGTGATACAGGCGTCCCTGGTCGTGAGTTAGCACTATTGACCGTACGAGCCTGCGACTGTTGTTGCTGTCCACTGCGAACTTTACGTTTTTTCGATTGCAACTTACTCGTAGTTACTTTTTTACTATCCGTTGTTGTGGGACTATCAGGTGGTGGTGGCGGTGGTGCGGGCAAAGCTTTTAGCTGCTCTTCGGATGTCTGTCTAACATTAATATTAACTCTTAACTGAAATTAGCAAAAGTAGTATTAAAATTGCTTTCTCTTTATTGCCATCTCTTACCTCAGTTGGCTCGGTCGCGTCCTCATTAGTTTCCTCCGTGACTTCAGTGAATTGTATAGGTGAAGCATTACGTATATAACTCATATCAAAACAATCGGTGTCGTTCTGCTCAATTTCTATGAAATGTGGCTCTCCACCCTCATCATTTGAAGCCGTTAACGAATCATCTTTTAGAGGAGGACGAGGCTTACAATATTTTGTGTACATCGGTCGATTATAATATTCAAACTCTAAGTCGCTGTCTTCGACAATATAATTCTCGTCCCTTGAGGATTCTTCATAGGTATTCATATGCTTTGTTCCGGCCAAGCGTAAATTTTCTGCTACAATTTCATTCATGAGCATTGCCGGTAACGAATGGGCGTCGTAGTTCTGATATGGCATACTAAAGTAATCGAAATGCTCCTCACGCGGCGGCACGACAAGTTGACATTCATCTCTAATATGCATTTCGACGCGCGGTTCTTTCGGACTGCTCTCCAAAATTTCCACCCATTGTGGTTTCGGTTTCCGATATTCTTCCAAGTAGGCATGACTTTTCACACTATGCGTGGCATATTCCTCCATTGTCGGTTTGCATGCGTTAAAATCTTCGCTACTTGTCTGACAACAAGCTTCTTCTCGCAAAATTTTCTTATATTTTGTAAGTAAAGCATTTTTAGTTTTCGTGGCATCTTTTTGGTCGCGATGGCAATCATATGTTGCATATGGCACGGGTAAATGGCTTTCTCGGCACTTTTTAGGCGAGACTGGTAGTTTATTTTTAGCTCGACCGATTAATTTTTCTACTTCGTTGTCACTTAAATTGCGCACTCGTTTATAATCGGCATTCAAGAAACGTGTCATATGTGAATCAACATCTGGTTCCGTAGGCATCAAACTATATTCTCCCCCTTCTTCGCGTGTATGGCCGTAATTATTGTAATAGTTGAAATTCTTAGATTTATTTTTCAAATCTTCCTTATTATGGTTGTTGACCTTTTGTATAGCTCTCTCAAGCATTTCCGGCCTAATATACTACGGATACAAAATAAGTTCGTAATAATTAAGACTTGAGACACAGTTCAACATTCGTTTTTCTTTTGAAAAGTGCAAAATCTTTCTACAACAGCTTACTGCTATCGCTGCTGATTGAGTCGCTCGCCCATAGTGAAATGCAGTTTTTCGCTTTTCAACTTAGCAGCACACTTTGTGGACATATAAAGCTAACTAAAAATTGGTCTTCAATTTCTAACAACATTTCCATTCGTTCAACATATGTGTTTCGTAAAAGGTTTGCATCTTATATCAGAGTCAGGGTTAATACCCTTCACCTTTCAGGAGGAGGAGGAGGATGAAGAGGAGGAGGTGGAGGAGGAGGAGGGGAACTCTAGACAGTG
>KK499821.1:1034049-1072994 GCA_000688715.1 Glossina pallidipes
AGGGGGGAGGAGGAGGAGGAGGGGGGAGGAGGAGGAGGAGGGGGGGAGGAGGAGGAGGAATAAGTTCTTATTGATTGCTCATTACGAGCCAAGCTATTTTTTCATATGGTTCTCAATACTAAATGCTATAAATGATCGGTTAGGAATTGCAAATTATAGTTTGCTGCTTATATCGGAGCATCATTTCTATTGGATTATGGGCTTTTCAGCTTTCAGTTTTCTATTTTTATTTTTACTATTATTCCAACAATAAATGATAGCGAGTTGAACCCAAATATATATATGTAACGAATGAGCATAGTGGTCGAAAATTTCATTTATGGGAATCTGGCTGCAATTCGTATTTAAGAGCATTTGAAAGCGATGAAAAAAATGAATTAAAAATCTATATCTATCATCGACACACTTTTCCGTCATTTCACATGTTGTCACTTTTATGGACAACCATCTCCTTTCAGGCTGAAGCAGTTGATTTTCAAGCCTTTTATGAGAATTGTTTTTAATGTTCTAAGCAAAATTCTGCATAATTAAAACTTGAAACCTACCCTCTCAACTTCTGGATTCTTCAAAAGGAAATCGAGAAAATCTGAAAGCACTTTGCTCGCATCCACTAGAAGCGTCCTGATTTGAACACGTCAATGAATCGATTTGATTGTAATTAAAAAAAAAAAAAAAAAAACAAAAACAGTTTTCATCCCCCGAAAAATATGATTTACGTAACGAGAAGCTAGGAATATATCCTAGCTTGATCTAGCCTATAGCTAAAGGGAAAACGACAACATATGAATCGAGGGCAATACTTTCCACTTCATATGTTGTTTGTATTTCAATAATTTAGAGGTTATGAAAAAAAAAATCAAAATTTGTTTGAATCTGTGGCTTAACAAAAAAAAAAAAAAAAAAAAAAAAAAAGAAGAGAAGAGAAGAAGAAAAAAAGGAATTTTGAATTCTCGACTAAATCGATTCCAATACCAATGCTAAGATTTTAGTCCCACGTCAATTCGGTTATTGAGACAATGGTGTACCTACACATTTTGCGGGTTCGTAAGACCATCTATTCCATATTTAACTAAAATTACAGATTTCTTTAATTTCTATAAGCAATGTTTGTATATATAATTGAAAGTATGTCGGCCTTACCTTGAATTCAAAATTTTTGGCTGATGTTGTGAGGTCTGGATCATTTTGCATCGAAAATCCATAGAATTTCCTACCATTGAATTCACACATGATTTCTTTACTGTATAAGGACAGTACCGGATATACTGAATGCTCGTGGAGCCAATGGCAAATGTATGCGACGGCGGTAAGGACCTTTAGAAAGTGTTAATCCTTCGTTAGCAATCGCTACCTTCTTTTTTGGTCGAATTGTTTATTGAGTTGTTTTTCACTTTTTTTTTAAACAAAAAAAAAAAAACGCTTAAATTGTTTAAATTGTAAAACACGAATTAGCGAAAGATTTTTTTTTTTTTAACGAAAATATTATATAATAAAATATACAAAAATTTTTAAATTATTAAAAATTTATTCTCAAATATATTTTCACTGTGTGTGACATTATACTCTCGGGTCAATTATTATACAAATTTTTTTCATAGAACAAGTATATTAACGGCTGTTTTTATGTGAAGGTGAACACGCACATATCGCTATAGACAATGTATGCGTATGTAAGTGGTTATTCTAAGGGTGATTGTGTAGAGTATGTTGGTGTCAGCTGGTCTTTGTTTTGAATTTCTCGCTGGCATCTGTTTGGGTGGTTTCCTTTTTTTCGTTCTTTTTACCATAGGGACAATTTGTTCATTGAATTTAGAGATGTGGATATGGTTACCCCCGTTCAGTATTGCGCTGTATGCGCATTTCATTAACCGAAAAACACAGCGCAGTATTTTCTATGTAACTAATTCATAACTGACTTCTTATTGCGATACGGATTGTATTGCGATAGGGAAGGCATTTCATTGATATCGTCGCGTTATTTCATTTGGCTCTCATTGCATAACTCGCGTTAACATTGACGATAAAAAATTGAAAAACAAATATTTACCATTTAAGAAACAAACAACTTATACGCCTGGCTGCTTCTACCATTTCAATTACATGACATGCATGGTCAACGTATACAATTTTATACAATCCGTTGACTACGAGATAAATTCTGGGTGTTTTGCTGAAAGGGAAGAAAAGATTTCAATTATCCTGCGTTCGACAACATTGGTTGAAATGCACATGTATACGTATACATATATATATAAAAAGGATATATCGAAAAAAAGGAAAAGAAAATGCATGACGGTGATAACACGTTACTCAATAAGTTCGTAGGATGACATAGCGATGTTCACAAGTTCATATTTTATTTAAGATGGTATCATCCTTCAATGGGGAAATGGGTCAAAATTCCATGATAGTCCGAATATTAGCTTATAGGTTAGAATTGTTTTAGTTACTTCTGCTTCTGGTTGTTTTGTGAAACAATGGAGAAAGTATTGCTTTTTAATGAGGAAAAACAGCGAGGCAAAGCAGAAACCTAACAAATGTCGTTTGAATCGCGCTTCAGCGAGACAAATGTAAGTGAAGTGACTTAAACGCGGCCCAAAAAACACTGATACTGAAAGCTTGAATCGACCGCATTTGGCACTGGTAATTTGATGTAGATATTAACGGTAACGAATTTGGACCCTGTTTTTATTTGTAGTTCATTCTTGGACTAGAACACGTCAGTATATAATTGCGATCTGTATGCGGTGGAATACACAAATGAATAGATAGCCATCGGCTGGACAGACGGATGGATGGGCAGACTACCCGAGATCGATTCAGAAAGTGATTCCGAATTAATCAGTATAATAAAATTTGTGTCTATCTCAACTCCCTTCAAAATTGGTGTAGATTATTAATATAGGAAAAAGTTTAAGTAAGTAAGTAAGAATATTATAGTCGGAAAAGATGGACCATTAGATATCCTAAGCAACATTTTCTAATACGATTCTTATATAATTATTATAGAACACAAAAATTTTATCAGACGGACAGACGGGGTTAGATCAATTCAGATTAATGATTCTGAATCCATCGGTATAATAAAAGGTGAGTTTATACTAAGCCTTTCTGCGTGTTACATACGTCTGCACTAACTTCATATACCCTGTACTACAAGTAGTGTAGAATATAAAAATGCAACATTCTAAGACCATTCTGAATGATGACAGTCTTTGTTAATGACTTGTAAGAGTCAGTTTGTAATAGGGGAACAAGCTATAGAAATTCTAAGATTTCTCTAATCCTCATTTTCGGGATAATCTCCCTGCTGCCTACTTGGCTTGCAGTGCAGACTGTAGCGTTTTATTACAGCAATCTATTCAAAATAATTGTTTGAATTTGTTTGTGCTCCTCTCCATACATATATGTTGACGTATTCTTCATACAAGACAATTTTCGAGACGTTTTGATAACATTTGGTATATTGGAATGTTTTAGCCCAAGGACAACTCTATCGAAAATGGGTTGGAACAGACCATTTTTACGATCCCATCCTATGGATTTAAAAAAAATGGTTATATGAGAGAAATTTCCTCCCTTTTTGCGTCGGTCTGTATTTTTGGATGAGGCATAGACCTGCCACTATCAGTCTGAAATGCGATAGGGGTTCGTAAGACGAAATGTGTCTTGTTGCTCGCTGCCGGGCCTCATAGAATGATCGAGATTTTCAAAGAAATTGTTGCCAGCAACCTATCAACATTTTGTTATATTCTCCATAGGATACCTTAGATTTGTACGGTATATTCATAATTTGTAATCAGCACGAGTAATGAAATTGAATTAGTTATAACGGTCCGTATGTGCGTAACTAAACCGACTTCAAACCACTTCTTTTGCATTCATTATATATTTAATTACGAATTAAAAATATCTTAAAGAGGCTTTATTCACTCTCTTCATCGAATTTCGTCGCTAATAACTTTATCGTATGAACGGTTACATGATATGCTAATCCTGCTATGTCCTAAACATCCAATTTGTTCATTCCTGTTCGCAGGGAAATATTCTGCAAGATCACGTACAGCGAAGGTCTCAGATGCTCAGAAAGTGTATTCAAAGGTCTGGATATCTATGAGGGTGTGATTTTACCACTATTTGAGCTCTTTAACGCTGCTACCTTAGTATTCTTACCCACTCGTCTTCTACTCGTTTCCCGCATACCATACGATATATTATCGCTCGACGGTCTTTAACGAACGGATTTTGCGCCTTTGGAGCCACGTATCCATTCCAATCATTCCCGATTTATTCGCTTTCAACTTGAATGTATGTAAATACTATTTCCCCTTATACTTATACTCCTCCTAACTGTCACCCTGCCCATTATTCACTGGGGACATTTTCTGACTGACTGGTCAAACAAATAAAAAAAGAAACCAAAATCAAAGCACGCGATTGTGAATTTTTAGTTGCAAGTTAACCGGCTCCGGCAATCGAGGGAAAATTTCGTTACTACTGCCGAGATAGTTTTGTAGATCATTCTTATAATGCTTGGTAAGTGTTTTTTTATTTTATTTATTTATTTTTTTTTACGTTTATCGTATTTTATTTATTTCTTTAATCACACAACAAAAGGAGCATTAAATTTATTGCATTAATAATACTAGATTTTGTTTTTCTTCAATAACAATAACAACGTTTTTGAATATTGCTTGTAATTGCTATTCAAAAATACATACACACATATAAATATGTATATAAACAATAAAAATATGCTTAAAAATATGTTATCGTATAACTATTAAAACATACAAGATGTACGTACGTCCATGTGTATGCATACACATATATAATTGAAGAGGAAGGCAGTAAGAGTACGTTATTGAAATGTGTCGAAATTTTCACAACTTGCCACATGGATGATCGTAATGATAATGAAAAATATCGCGATTAATAATAAAACTCGATAATCGGAAAATATTTCAAAGCAAGAGAGAAGACATCAGCCGAATATATTTGAATATATGCTGTTTAAACTATTTGTAATGCTAGAGAATAGGCCGGAATTGCTATTATAGCTGGGTGGCGGGGAATGTGGCGGACGATAATGCTGCGATGATCCCGGCAACGGCCGATAATGATGTATGTTCGCATTGTCCGTACGCTAAAAAAAGATTTTTTGTTTTTTTTTTTGTTTTTTATAACGAAATAAATATAGAATACGTTTTTGTTATCAAATAAAAAAGCCGAAAAATATGTTATGAATTTTTTTGCAAGATAAAAATACTACACTTACAAAAATGTATGTTAAATACGAAATTCTTAATTCGTTTAATACTTACAAAAATTCAAAGTGAATTATATAATAGAAAAATGTTTTTTTTTTTTTTTTTTTTTTTTTTTTTTTTTTTTTTTTTTTTTTTTTTTTTTTTTTTTTTTTTTTTTTTTTGTAAACTTGTTTAGTAAATATTTATAGTCATACACTCGAATCTACTTGAATGTTAATAAGAAAAGGAAAAAAAAAAAGGAGGAAAAAGAAAAATTATTTATGTAAATAAGTTAATTTTACCAAATTTTACTAAGAACTGTTGGCAAGCTATTCACCACATACAAATTGGAAAGGGTTACTCATTTATTTCATACGTTTACTTTCTATCCTTATTGTTGTGGTTCTAAAAATGGGCGTAGCAGTTAAATGCTACAGGATTAATAGTATAATAATAAATTAAATAAATAAATTTCAAGAATAAAGAAAGGATTATATAGAGAAAAAGAAATTAGAATATTTTTAGAAAATTTTGTTTGGATGCTAACATGCGTTTTATTATTATTAAAAATATTTACTTAAGAAATAAAAATTTTTGCATATTCATCGATTTTATATTTGTACTAACCTTTGCCGGTTGTAAGGTGACATTAAGTAATGTGGGATGTTGTTCGACTACGACAAACTCTATTTCACGTGGTGCGAAGCCTTCAGCAAAGATCTATTTTAAGACATTTGTTAATATAATCTCAACAAATACGAGAACGATACTCGTCTCTCTAGACGAAATCTCAATACCCTCCACCTTAAGGCACTATATAGAAATTCGTAATAGTTAGTCATATTTGTACATATAAAGTCTTTGTTAAAGTCTCTATCATGGGTTACAAGTTGCAGACATGCGGAAATCATTGAATTGATTCAGAATTCAACGTTGATTAAGGATATGCTACTGTAATCCAAAGATTAAGTCCATTTTTTTTTTAAAACGAAAAATCTTTATTTATTTGGGCAAATTTTAATTTCATCGCCTTGAAAGTACTCTCCGCTTGACATAATGCACTTACGTCAACGGTTTTTCCCGATCTCGAAATAGTCAGAGACCTCGTTTTTCGAAATGTTCCTAAATACTTTCTTCGATTACTTCCCTTTCTATCGTTTTAACCGAGTCGAAACGATGTTCCCGAACCAGTCTATTGGGATTCGTTGGACAACCAGAAGTCATAAGCTGCTAAATCAAGTGAATGCGATGGTTGTAGAATGGTACGAATCAATTTTTCGGCCCGGAAAACCACACTATCATGATACAAAACCAAATGTTGTCTGTTGTCAAACAACATTCATTTTTAACAGTTAGTCCTGACGGAAGAAATTCATAGTGCACGACACTTCGATAACCTTCAACATGAGTTTGATTGTTTGGGCGATGTCGGAACGATTTTTCTGGTCTTGGTTTGCCTTTTGCGTAATATTCACTCGACTGTTTGGTTATTTCGCTTCATAATGCCCGGGCACTTAGAAATCATTGTTCAACGCAAACGTTTTTTTTCCAAAACAAGAAGAGGTCTTGCAATCAAACAACATTTGACACGTTTGAGGTATAAAAAATCTTTTAAAACAAGTAAGAACATTATAGTCGAAGAAGGCCGACAATTAAATGCGGTACACAAATTCACACCGTACAGTTATTCACTCATTTTGGCAATAATACAACAAAAATTACATATTATTTACATGCAAAGGCGTATTTTTCATGAAAGCCTGTAGATTGGGGAATGCCCAAAACATCACATGACGTCAGCCACTTTTAACAAAGTTAATTTACTTCCTAAGAATTTTATTGTTCTTCTATTTCCGTCATAGAAATTAATATTTAGATTTTCCCGTTCGTGTCTAAGAAATAGATCTATTTGATCCAAATTTTCTACCGTTCATTTTTTTGCTAAATTTTCATCATAAAATATTAAAAATTAGGCTTTTTTATGAGGAGCTCACTATTCATTAACAATTAGGCTTTTTCAGCATATGGAGGTTTACATTTCGTGAGAATCTTTATATGCGATGGTAACCAAAAAAAAAATTGACCTACGTGATCCAAATTCGATAAGGTTGACTTCTTCGGCAATTTTTGCCATGAAACATTGAAAATTATACCTTTTTCACATATACAGATTGTTGAGTGATTAAAATCCCAATTGAATCGAATTGAATAACATCGGTAAGGTATCCAATTGTCAATCCACGAATTTCGAGGATCAAATTTTTAATATACTTGACATAGCTTCGGTCGGCAGATGTTGATGGTCGTTCAGTAACTTTATGATATGATAGTGCCCGTGACGTACAAATGAAAAATACAATTTATTTTTCATTCCCAAAAGCAAATCTATTTTGTTCCGGTGGTGGGTTTAAAAGTCTAAAAATGTTTGTTATTCTTTTCAATTTTACCTCCAATTTATAATAACCAGGTAATAGAATGCGCCAAAATTCACCATATTTAGTAGTTTGAAAACCGACATCACGTCCCTTAACCTTTAACGAAGCTCTTTCTATGGGGGTACCACTGCTATCCAAAACAAAACCCTGGACACCGCGATGCGCCTCAGCCAGGAATTTGATTAGAGACTGAAAAAGAGTTTTTTTTTTTTTTCAATATCAATGATTGAGAATTTTTTTTTTATCATATCTTTTGATTTGTTTTTTTTACCAATTGATTATCTTCCCAGTATTTACGCAATTCATAAGCAGGCGGATATTTACAGCATGAGATTTCCAAAGTAACTTCCATACAACCATACCAGACATATTGATAATCTTGCATGCCACCTGTCAACGGATACCAGGCGGCACCGTTCGTAATACCATTTTCAAAAGCTGGTGTAGCCGATTTGCAGGCCACGCCCCGTGACATTTTAGCATGGTTTTTAGCATAAACTAAAGACAAATGCTTGAAGACATCATCGTCCGGTGTCAGAGACGGCGACGCGGCATAAGTTTGAAACACTGCACCCAAAGGACATGTAGTATGAAAGAGAATAATAATAATAATAATAATAAAAGGAGAAAGGAAGAGAAAAGAAAACGCATATAAAAATGTTGTTTTTTCGTTAAAACTTCTCTCATAAAATGCTTCTTAATAGCTTTCTTCAAGATCTGTAAAATCTTATGGTTAACTAACTACTCACTGGCGCATAATGCTGATGATCTACAAATTCCTTTTAGCCGCCATATTAGTTGTTAATTAAAAATTGAAACATAACTTTATACAACAAGATTTCTAATTAAGATCGCAATTAGAGAAACTAAACGAATTTACTTTACGACAAAATGCTATGACAAAATGATTTGTAATGAATGGCTGCTTGAAAGTCGTGTATCCTTTTTTTAATTTTTCTTTTTTTCGCTTTGTCTTTACGGCAGCGATCCTCAAATTCGATCTAATCAGTTAGAGAAGTATTTACCTATTGCTTAAGGAAAGACTTAATTGCACGATTTAATCGTATATCGTTTTTAAGTTAAGTTTGTTATTCATCAGAAAAAGTTTGAGTATCGCTGTTAACTAATGGATTTTCGGATTACTTGATGATAATGAATATTGTAAATGTGATGTGTGTATTATACTTACTAGCATTTGGTGTATTGTCGTACGGATAGCTGGCCACCAGGGCACCACCATGCAAGCTACCGCTTAAGACAAATTGTATTTTCGAAATCCAATCTTTTACTGAATCAGTTTCGGGTTGACCTCGTTTATTATTCTGCTTAAAATAATCGGGAAAATTGCGATTCAAATCAAAACCACGAGCATTATATCTAATCAAAATAGAAAATGCTTGTCCAGTTAATATATATTTTTGATGATTTTAAAATTATTATTACTTACCTTCCTTGGCCACCTTCGCAGGTGCCCTCCTTCGCAACAGCGAAACCATCTGGATTCATAGAAGGCAGAATATGTATACGCATGTTATCTAAGAGCCAGTGTACATATTGATCTGTTTCGTAGCTTGTCACCAAATACTGTATTAGATGAAGTAAGAGTTCACGACCAACCGGTTCGTTGCCGTGTATGTTACCCACATATTTAACATCCGGTTTACCCAGCATATGTTCATAGGGCGATGAAGACACTACCATCACCCATAAATCTTTACCTTGTATAGATTTGCCAATGGAATATAAGGCCGTTAGATTTGGATAACGAGCACTAGTGGCTCTGCGTGTGTGTGTGTGTGTGTGTTTGAAGAGAAAATCAATTTTCAAATTTTTAATTATTTACTTTTATGTCGAAGTATGACGTACCTTAAGAATTTGGTCAATTCTTCATGATTGTGATAAACAAAATCTAAATTATTTTCATTCGGTATATAAGCTCTAGGTTCTGGCAGTGATGGCTCCGGCTCTAAATTATTACTTAATGATGTTGCGGTTTGAGCAAAAATTACTATAATGTTCGAGGAGAAGATATTTAAAATAAGAAGCGCTAGAGAGATTGTGTTAAGCCATTTCGCCATTGTGCGCTTTATTCGAATATTAAGATAACAGGGAAATGCGAACTGCGGAAGAAAGCATAAAGAAAATTTATTTTATATGTTAGTTAATTGTCTGCTACAAACTATGGAATTCAATATAGTAAAGGCTTCCTCAAAAAAAAAAAAAAAAAAAAAAAAAAAAAAAAAAAAAAAAAAAAAAAAAAAAACAATCAACAAAAAACCCAAATAGTTTCGTGTGAATGCAAGTCAAGGACCTCTTTTAAAACTACATTTTTTCTCTTAACGCATTACAAACTTATCCAAGCTAGTCGAGAGTACGTTGACATTGTAAACGAATGCTCAATAAAGCAGCTTTCAGCACGTGCCAAAAACCCACACTTACATATGTACGATGGTATGATTAGTCAAATAATTGCAAAAATTTTACATTAATTGCTGTAAAATATTTTAACCGTATAAACGGGAGCTATGTACGAATAGACAAACATTTCAATTTTCGCTATACTTAAGGCAAAATTACTTGAAAGCTAGTAAATCGTAATAGACGACAAAAAAGGCGAAGAGAGAGATGCAACGATTAAGAGAATCAATTGAATATAGATGATAAAGAGCACAAGGAGCAATTTATGAAAGCTTATACGTATGCATGTGATCTGAAAACGAATGAAAAAATTGTACATGAGACGAGTTTGGAGTATGTACACACAATACAATAACATGCTAGGTTGCGAATTTAATAATTGCAGGAAGCTGAAAGCGTAATTGGAACCGGTTTTCCTGCATAGGGAAGTAAGTTCTTTTCCGTCTTATTAATGCCAATAGTATATTGTCCCTGATCTCAACGCATTGCCTTCACGAAATTTAGATCCAGTAAATTCTGATGAGAGATTGCAGTCAAAGCTAAAGACATCATTTGATTGTTCTGGATGGTGCGTTATCGGTACATTGTGACTTTAATGAATTGCCAGATATGCGAAAGGAATAAATCTTGCATATGGCACCTAACTTTTGCTCTCCATTTCATACTACACATATACTCCATCCATAAATTTTATAAAATGATCACAGCTGATCTTGGTCTCGCAGTTTGAAGTCAAAGTACGCATAGTAGGCTTTGCTGACGAACTCTCTTTATATTGAGTCGCTGCTTTATAGGCGCAAAAATTTCACAAGCGCAGCACAATATTTATAGACTGTTCTAGCATGCAAACGATTACAGTTATGAACGAGTGCAAGGATCAACACAATAAACTCGTCACTCAAGCCATTCTCACTAGTAGGTGTTTTCTGCAGAAAGCATTGGGGCAGCATGTCGCCAGATTGTTATTGGAAACCGCACGCTAGAATGCGTATTAATACGTAAAGTACGGAACGCAGATAGCACTTCACGTTGCAAAGTAAGATATGCTTTGGCGTATGTTGAATTTGAGGGAAAAGCGATGAAAACGTTTGGAATAATCGTGATCATGATAAGTGAACATTAGTATTTCACTCTGCTTTGATTTTATCGTTAACGAAACGTACATTCAGTTTGAGGTAGAACCGCCATCGAAGAACGCTTTTTCACCTCCTTTCGAAGGTAAACTACCTTTTGAATTAGTGCTAGCGAAGTATTCTTGAACAAAACATAATTATGGCAAAATTAAATAATTGACAGCCCTTTAGTTTAGTAATAATTGTGAGAGATCTCGGTGTTGATTGTCATTCTTTCCACAAAGCTTCCCAAAGCAGGCAAAGAGTGCGAAGGGCGAAGGGCGAAAAGCATAGAAGACCCGGTATTGCGTCGGTGGCGATATAACAAAATATAGGAATAAGAAATTTATATATAAAAGAGGAATAAACAAAATAAAATAAAAAATTTCCTCATTTCGATTTCAGCTGTAGAAAATTGCACGCTATAAGCATTCATTTTGTCTACGGTTTCTAAAGGAAAAATACATTTTTTTGATTATGACTTTTGTCTTTGCGCTTCAAAGTCTTATATACCAAGAAAATGATCTATATTTTGGAAGATTTCTCTTAAAAGTCTATCACGAATTTTAATTGCATTATCTGGCTCTGAATCTGATTACGGGAGTAAGTTGAAAATCTAAGGCTACTTTAAAATCAAGCCTTTATAATGATCTCGGATATATAACAATAGTGGTGCGACTCTGATTAAAAACTAGCTGCGGCAAAGATGCGGGCCTTCGTTCTTACGATTACTGATTAAATGATTGAAATATGAATAATCATGCGATTGCCTGAGTTTCGTTTTCATTTAGTTGTGCATATGATTAAATCAATCGTAAAAAATAATGTTGTCCGGTATATGCCCTAACCAAAAAGGTATCCCTTGAGAAGAGAAATTACTAATATCTAAATTAATTAATTAATTAATTCAAAAACTTCTGATGACATTTATTGCAAAATGTCCAAAATAATGTTGAAAAGCATTTCAAAAGATTCTATTGCTAAATATTATTTGGAATGGAATTTTTGTATTATATTAACTAAATGACATTTAAAGTTTTATAATCCCATATGATTGACGGCGGAACTAATACCCCCATTACGCTTTAAACTGTGAATCAATGGTTGCGGTAGAGAGAACTTGTTTTTGCCCTGATAAGATTAAATTGCAAGAAATTGTAATAAATTTTTTATAAAATTTCTTAACCCAATATTATATATACGCCTAGTTATGAAGTGCGCATAAGGGGATTTCGTCTTTCGTATATAAATGGGGTAACGCTAGTAAGTACAAAAGTTATTCTATTAAGAGCTTACAGTATGGTTCGAATTTTAAACGTAATTGCCGTGTTTGTAACGGTTGTTGCTTGTGCATTAGCTGTACCTAGCGGACGTATCGTAGGTGGTGCCGATGCCGAGGATGGACAATTTAAATATCAAATTTCCTTACAACATTCCAATGGTGCTCATACCTGTGGCGGTTCCATACTTAATGAACGCTTTGTTTTAACGGCAGCTCATTGTGTTATGGTTGGCGATGAAGTGTAAGACCCCGTAAATCGAATTTAATTTGCCTATCACATATACACACACATATATATATATATATATATATATACTTTCAGTCGTCCGCCATCATCTCTACAAATACGTGCCGGTAGTGTCGATTATTCGGAAGGCGGTAAACTATTGAAAATTAAACGTATAGTGGTTAATGAGAATTACGGCAATTTCGTTCATGATTTGGCTTTACTGGAGCTTGAAGAACCATTAGAGTTTTGCGATAAAATTCATCCCATTGAATTAGCGACAGAAGAAGTGCCTTCTGGAGGAGATATTATTGTTTCTGGATGGGGTCGTTTGTACAATAATGGTCCCATACCGAATCATTTGCAATGGACTACTTTAAAGGCTATGACGACTGAGGAGTGCAGACCCTATTTTGCGGATCTGGAGCCTAATATTGATGCCTTGATTTGTTTAGCTCATGGATCTAATCATGGTGTATGCAACGGTGACTCAGGTGGACCCGCTACCTATAAAGGCAAATTGGTGGGTGTGGCCAGTTTTGTTATGGATGGCTGTGGTTCAACGAATCCCGACGGCTATGCTAAAGTTTCTCATCATTACGACTGGATTATTAAAAATATGGAAAATTAGTGAATAAAAAAAAAAAAACTAAATAGCTCTGCTTGTAAATATAAAATACTTGGTCTTTATACGTTTCTATTAACATCGATGTTGGAACTGATATGTGTACCAAGCGTTATGCCAAGGGATACGCTGCAATGGCTCTACTACGGTGTTAGTATTATTACATACTCGCAAGAGGGGCAACTGAGGTAATTAAGTTCTATTAACAAATTTGGAGCTTGTGTTCGACTGGCGTTAAATTATCAAATTTTTTAAAAACATCGCAAATCCAACACATCCAGATGATAAGAATCTTATCTATTTAGTCTATTTCGCATGCACACAATGTTTGCCTAAAAATTTTTTTTAAAACAAAAATTTAATTAAATTCATTATGCAATACCCCTTTATAAGCATGCTCTAGTTGTTGTGTAAGAGGAAGAGTACGCAATTTATCCATGCCAGAAAACTATGATCTTTAAGATGTGTATAAAAAAATTTCTGTTCGCAATTTGAGTACAAACTATCACTTAGTGCATGCACTGCTTTTAAGAATTTCTAGTTTTCAATCCATTCGTTTTTATGCCTTGTATTACTTATGGTAATGAGGTATATTAAGTTTTTGCGCGGGTATGTGTACCTGCTTTCATTCTTTTTGTGTCTGCGCATACGCTTTGTATAACTTGTTGAAATTTGTGATGATGACATGTTTAGGGTCGAAATGAGAAAATTAATTATATCGAATCATTTTTTGGACCAACTTCCTATATAAGTCGCAATTTTCAAAAAAATTATCCACATCTAAGGTTTCCTGACAAAAACTCTTGAAAAATATCGAACGAATGCGGAATCTTTGGTTAGGGTTGACGTTTTTTTTTCGCCTCCTCTCATATTTAACGCTTTTATCTACCAGTAAGAACATTAGAGTCGAGCAAGGCCGATCGTTAGATACCCCTCACGATTTCACCCCTTTTGATAATAATACATCAAAAATTACACATTATTTGCATGCAAAGGCGTACTTTTCATGAAAGCCTGTATGTTGGAGTATGCCCAACACATCACATGATATCATCAAAATTTAGCAAACTTAATTTACTTCCTAAAAATTTTATTGTTCTTGTATTTCCGCCATAAAAATTAGCAAATTAGACTTTCTTTCCTTATAAGGGCTTGCTTTTCATCATAACCCCTATAAACGTTCGTGTGTAAGAAATGGATCCATCTGTTCAAAATTCCATACCGCTAATTTTTTTTTGCTCAGTTGCTATCATGGAATATTAAAAATTAAGGCTTTTTCTGAAGGACTTGCTATTTTTGAGAAATCTCATACAGAGTGGGGTTCAAGACAAAGGCCTATGTCGTTCAAATTTGGTCCATTCGATTTTTATGTCAAATTACTATCATAAACAAATTTTCATCATAAAATTTCAATCATTAGGCTGCTCCAGCATATGAAGTTTTACATTTCGTGAGAACCCTTATATGCGGTGGTGTCCAAAAAAACTGACCTACCTGATCCATATTCGGCAAGGTTGATTTGTTTGCTAGCTTACTATTATGAATCAGTTTCCACCATGAAACTTTGGAAACGACACCTTCTCACCATATAAAGATTCAGTTTTCGTGAGTGGTGAACGGTTATACGAGAGGGGATTTAGAAAATATCTGTAGTCGAACCGAGTTAAATTATTCATCGTGATTTAGAAAGTCGAAAAAGTGAATCGATCTGAACCATTTTTAGTAGCGTTTGCCTTCGAGTCAAAGCACGTCAATGTAACCAATTTTCATTAAATTAACTCAGAAATTGCGAAATTTAAAATGGTTCGGATCATTTTTTCGATCGCTTCCTATGTCAAGTCTTATTTTGAATATCCTTTATAGGAATAATTGTAGGGGTGGTACAGGGTATTTTATGGTGTATCCACTAAAATCTTTTCACTGCTTTTTTTTATTTCTATGTATTAATATAATCCAAAGTTTATCAAAACATATCGCAGACTACGTTTTGTGGGTTAAATAAAAGGATGCACGGATACACGAATAAATGCCTATAGAAATAAAAGCAGGCAGGTGGGCAGAAATTCTTAATTAATTTAGCAAATTATTATGAATTTTTTAGTATAATCACATATCCGTCTACATCAAGTCGATATGGACATTACATGTCTGCTTGTCCGTATATCCTTAAGAGACTGTATGAATAGTATTTTACGAGAACAAAATATGTTACTTATTGAATAAAAATCGCAATCTTTCGATAATTCAGATACTTGGCTCTGAATTAAGTTTTTATATGATTTTTTTAAAATTACTTCAACTGCATACCTTTGAGTGCAGTAAACAATTTGCAAAGCAACTGGAGACCGGATAGAAAACATTTGAAACGACAAAAGACTGAAAAAAGTCGGGCAATATTGATAAATTATATTAGGGATTAGAAAAACATTCGTTGCTTTATGGTAGCTTTTTGGTTTCGCTTTCTAAGACGAAGAAGATAATCTCGACGTATAAGATCCATAACTTGTTTTATCAACGTAGATTATTCTGCAGACCTGAGCTGGCATTGGTTATTGTGTATTATTTAATTCAAACAGCTGTCCCGGGGAAAAGAAATCTTCATCGGAAGTGAAACCGACGCACATTTGACAATCCTCCATAAATAATAGAAGTTTATTGGAATAATAGGATCGGTCCTTAAGGAAATTAAGCTGAAATATTATGAAGAATTTTTGACAAGCAAATATATTTCTTATTGCTGCTACCCGTACAGGTACACCTTAAGATGCAGCATCACTTTCGTTGGGCTTTTTTTTCATACTTTAAGCAAGTGTATTGAAATCTAAAGTAAACTCTCCGTAAAAAATGAACTATAACTTCTCTAGCCTTTGAAACGTACATTTAACAAAACTTCATCTGCTCGTGAGCAATTCTGCAACTCTTAGCAGATCGAAATCATATTTGCTTTGATTTTTAACTTACTAACCACTGAATGTTTGTAGAGACGATAATGAGATCTTTTAGTTCGTTACATTATGGTAAACCGGTTTATTGTAATATACACAACAACAAAAACTTTGCTTTCTCAAATGATTGATTCGAAGTGAAAAAGAAGTAAGTGATAAGATAACAATCACAACAAAGCTTTGGAATATCTTTTAATAGTAAAAATTAAGTCAAGGTTATAAATGAATTACTATGTAATGCTAATGCTTAAGTACCATTCTATTCCATTTTCTTTCAAGTAATTACAGAATTCAGTTAACTGTTAGCATCATGCAGCAAAGGCATTGTATTCCCTTATTTCATTGCATTCTGCTTCTGTGTTCATAATCGCCAACCTTCAGAGAAATGAAATTTTTCTTAAAAAACATTTATTTCGTTTAAATTTACTTCAGTTATGTGGCGGCGTTATTATCGGCGCTCAATGTGTTGCAGAAAGCCAGGCTAAGTGAATTAGAGAGAAATACATATGCTGTCCAAAATATTTTGCTCCTCTATTGCTTGCCTCCATTAATATTTATTTATTTCCGTTTACGCATCGGGCCTTTCTGCAAGGCGTCCTAATATGCGTGTAAATAGTACTCGCTGGAAATGAACTATTAGCTATTGGCCTTCAAAACAATTAAAAGTAACTATTGCTCGAAAGGCGTCTGGGAAGGTCAGGATGTATATTAAATATGGTATAGCGGATATCGAGATCGGCATACGAATAAGGAGTGGACAGCAGCAGATAGCGACAATGACGGACCTGTTATGTATTTAGCTCATAAGCTGAATGAAGACACGTGTTATGGTAATACCGGTAGCTACTGCAAGTTAGATGGTTTGACCTTCACTTTTTCAGATGTTTGCACAAATTTAATTCTCTTTTCGGGATGGTTAGAAGACGTGATAAACGCGAATAAAAGTTTGAGTTGCAAAAAAAAAAAGGAAACACAAACAATATTCATTACCGAAAGAAGGGGGGAGTGTTATTGTGTCGAAGCACTTGCAACACATAGAAAGAAAGTTTCAAAGCTTATATATTATTAATTTAGGCATGATTTAGGCATGTGTGTCCGTCTGTCCATTTTTTAATTACCCAGCTAAACATACCCCTGATCATAAAAATGTTCGGCGAAAAGAATTGAAGTTCTTGTACATACGTTGATATTGAAAACGACCTAAATATGTCAAAGGATACGACCACAATAGAGAAAAAATTGAGAAAATCTTTTTTTCTGAAATCACGAAAAGTGGGTTCTTCGCTTATTATCCCAATTCTTATATTCTATTGCAGAGTGAAAGTAGTAGTACAGAAGATTCGGTCATAGCTGAATATAAATTTCTTATGTATTTGTTCTTTTTGTTTTTTGGATAAAGTAAATAAACATTTTGTGTTCGGTTTTTTAACGCTACTAAAAGCATAGAACTTTCTATCAATTTTTGTAAATCCTAAATGTAGGCAAAATTTTCTTTTGCAAGGGAAGTGAAATATTTGAGTAATAAATGAGAAGCCAATTAAGTTACTACCTCTTACTCGATAGTAATACGAAGTAATCTTTAACTAATAATAGCGGCAATCGTCTATTTAGAGAACACTTTAGAGAGTCTTGGAATATGGAATAAAAACCTGTTATACATTATCCACTTGTGTTGCAGAATAACTTAAGTTAGACTCAACTCATCGATTCAGAATATAAACTTGTCTGTCTGTCTGATCGTCTAATGTCTATCCGTGTAAAGTTGTGTTCAATTTCCAGGCAATTTTCGAGGTATTTCAATGAAATTCGGTATAATGACGCGCTTTAACCCACAGACAAACGCTATTAAAAATGGTTCGGATCGGTCCACTTTTCCGGCCATCCATCAAATAAAGTCTTATTTTGAAAAAAATTGCAATTTTTAAAATTTCTCGACAAAAGTCGCTGAGTAATACAATTTCGATATTCTTAATAGGGATGAAAAATTTCGTTCGTCAGGCGTCTTTTTTTAAGCCCCATCTCATATAATCAATCGTTCCAACGAAAACGGAATCTTTGAGTGGTAAAAAGTTATAATTTTCAATATTTCGTATTGAAAATTGGTTCATAATAGTAATTTGACAAAGAAATCAATCTTATCGAATTTGGACCACGTAGATCTACTTTTTGAATGCCACCGCATATAAGGTTTCCTTCAATATACGGACTTTCAACGAAATAATGTGGAACTTTTTGTGTATTATTACCAAAAGGGGCGAATAACTTTTCTAGGCGAACTGGTGTAGGGTATTTAATGGGTGAGTCTTGCCCGATTATACGTATATACATATATTGTTTTTTTTGTTTTTATACGCCAGTACAAGTGTGAACGTAAGAGTTTTCGAATGGTTAGGTTTAGATCGATTTAGATCATTTATTCGTTTGATGTCTGTTCATATATAATCTCATATATCCAAATTTCGACAGTACCATGAAATATTTCATTGATATCTAACATATTCGTTTCAAGTAGAGGCGAACCCTACGAAAATTGGATCGTTTAATTCCTAAAATTACTTTCCACACAAGCCTTTACTATTTTTTTGGAAAAATTCCACATATGAAAAAAAAGTGCTATGTATTGTTAATATTTCTGGACAAGAATAAGTCAGATATAGTATTTGGGCGCATTATACGCACGTGGGGAATTTGGGCAAGACGGCCCTTATATGGCAACAAGGTAAAATTTTTGGTCGTTTATAATGAAAACAGATCGAAAATTCTTTTCGGTACAACAATGTCGAATACCTATCGACGTCATGTTTGCACGACTATAAACTTTTGAGTTTTTCTTTTTCAAATAAGTTAGATATTATCATAGTAGATCGATATGTGCTATACCTCTTAGATGGCATAATTTTTTGTATAGTGATCGAATCATGGGCATTTTCAATTAGCGAACGTTTGCACCAAGTTTCAGCTTTCCGCGTTATTGTAACGTTAGGTGGTGGGTTGGCGTATGTGTAGAAAAGGAAATAAATTAATGGCTTGAAATTCTTACGCTGATTATGCTCGTAGGGGATGTATGTATGCCATCCTATGAATTTACCGAACGAGTCGTTAAGCTTGGAAAACGCTGATGCATACTTTATTCAAAATGTGATACGAGTTTTTGGTTTATAGATTTGCGGGCATAGACGATATACTTTTGAATTATGTTTATGGCTTATGAGTTTTGATTGCGCTCTTTTAAGCTGATAGCGAAATTATTTATTTTAATGACATTTAAAAATCGATAGCAATAATAAGCAATATGATGTACGTAACTAAAATTCTAGCATAATTTTAGTAACTAATTTAATAATTCATCTGTATTTAGAAAAAAGAAGAAGGAAAGTAACAAAGAGTAGAGAAATGAAGAGAAGAGAAGCGTAGAAAAGACAAGTGAATAGAAGAGGAGATCGATGAAGAAAGTCTATGAAGGTACTACCGTAGCCACTATTATTCGATGACCTTGAATTGGATGCACTTAAGCTCATGACTTAACGAGATATAAGGACAAGCTTATGGCGTTATAATGTCAAACACGCACAAGACGGACTTGTGCGTTTACGGCATTCATTCTAAAAACAAATTCTTACAGGGAAAAGGAAGAGCTTCGAACTCTTTGAATAATTGAATTTTCAAATTTGTTTTAGAAATCTCCCATCAAATATCAAAACTCCGCTTTTCCTTTTTTTTTTATTTTTTCTGCTTTGCTACTTCGTAAATGTTACATCCATAGGCTTTCTTAGATTATTTAAATTGAAATAATTTAATTTAAATCTGAGTTCTCTCGAATCCAATCCCTAGTATATGCTACACTAACAAAGACATTTGGATGCGCAGTACCACATCCGTTCATAACGTAACTTGCAACGCCTACCAATTGACCATTATAAACAGCTGGTCCACCGGAATCTCCTTGACAAATTCCATTAAGCAGATGTTGATCGGGCAGAAGACAAAGCGAGGATTCATGAACAAACGAATGCAATCTATTACATTCTTGATTTGTTAAACTCGATAAAGTGGTGTACTGCAGAGTTTCTGATCTTGCTTGCTCATTGCCTAAACTGCCCCAACCAGCTACATCGACATTTGCACCCATTGGTGGGTCGGATTCAGCAAGGTTTATAGAACTTATATGCTCAGTGAAATTCAACGGTTGTGCTAATCTGAGTAGGGCGATATCAAAAGAAATATTATTATGTCTCGGATGTGGTATAGTCTCAGCAACCGGAATGACGACGCCACCCTCTTCTAGGTGTACAGAACCAGCACGTATAGAGAAAGGTGAAGAAGGAATTCTAAAAAAATTAGTTCATTATCTTAAATATGCCGAGACAAGATGAATTTTAAGCTTTCTCTCCGCATCACTTACTCAAAGCTGTCTCCATCAGCTTGGTGCGCAATGCAATGTGCGGCTGTTAGTATATAGTCACGCGATATTATGGAACCACCACACACATGCCTATTATCATATCTCAACGATACTATATACGGAAATTGTCCTGGCCGAGCAGGTCTACCGTTTACTATGCGACTGTTTAAAAAAAAGGCATCCACTTGCCCAAGTAGAAAAACGACTGCAATTATAATTAAACACTTCATTTCGATAACGGCATATAATTTATTAACTCACTAACTGTTCTTAAGGAAGAGCCTTGTAGTATTTATAGTCGATAGAGAGTTTTGATAAACTGTGTTATCAATATGACAACAATAACATCAACAATGCAAATGAAGAAGTAAATTACATTGAATCTACATAGTGAACTTTTACGAGAGTGCACAAATAACGACAGATTTGACTTGTTATATTTTAGTTCATCCTTTAAAGAAATGCATCATCATGAAGGTTTTTTTCTTTTTTTTTGAAAGTCAAGGGAAAGCATTTTAATTATCCTTTGAACATACACTGTATAGAAGGCCTTGTGTGCGAAAAGCGCGACATTTAATTGAAGCTGTGATTATGTGCAGTATTCAAGATCAGTTAGTTTCAAATATAAGAACATGAAAATCTTACTTTATTCTATATTGTGTACAATATATTAAGCTTGTGCGGATGTATGTGTAATAACTCCGAACGGTTTGAGATATGTACACCTTTTCTAATACCAATCGATCGAATCGATCGAAGATAGGTTTTCTGGAATAATGTACACCTGTCTGTCCTTCCGATTCTCTCTTTCACAATTCTCGTAATATAATATTTTGATGAAATTTGTTTCGACGGTAAGGACGAATCCCTGTTCACGCTCTCCATATATGTGGTGTAGGAATTTTGATAGTCGGCCTTGCAGGGTTATAATGTTTTAATTCCAGCCAAAGTGTTAACATTTGTTCTCATGTGGTGAAGTAAATTTGACGTCTTGTCAAATATTATCAGTTACTGATATCGTTAATTAATAAATAGTTTTATTTGCTCTTTTGAAATTTATTACTACCGCATAAACAAATAAAATTTTTGAAAACAAATTTTTAAAATTAATAAAAACTTAATTAGCATAAGGAAAATATATGACTTTTCGATTCTTTCCCTAAGGAAGGGAGTGTGCTCGTTTGCTTATTCTGCTCGTAACACTTGAGAATACAATTTAAGGATTACATCAAGTATATATGTTTTTCATCGCCTTAAAAGTCCAAATCAGTTTTGTTGTGACAGTGTCGAACACTGTTTCTCTCCCTCTCTCTTTCTCTCTCTCTCTCTGTGCATATATCTCCTGTCGGTGTTGTGGAAAAGCCAAGGATCCCGAGAACGTATTTTAAATTCAGGTCCATAGAGTCAGTAAGTAAATGGAACTGAACCGCTTAAATGTGCTAAAGACCTAAACAAATGTGAAAGTCGTTGTCAATGGTGCGGAACTTGTAACAAACATTGATATAAAATTGCTCTGGAAAAATATCCAGATACTCCAGCTAATACGTTCCCAATTTGCGAAACATATAATGATTTTTGTTCATTTTCTCAGAGCAATGGGTATCTGAAATTCATTCTATTGCGAAAAAAAACTTTTTAATCAAATCACTTATCAGAGATATGTAATTCAAAAGCATTGCAACAATTTGAAGATGAAACTGAAAACAACAACGTATGACATGGTAACTCATAGTATAACCCAACTGTTAACTTGCGAGCATGAGATATAAAAGCCTCGAACTTTTGCAAAAGAATATACAGTGACTTTGTAGTAAACGTTGAAGGCTGTCAGTGAATTATATTCAATTGTCGGAATGAAGCTCTTGATTACAATAATATTGACTTCGTTATTATGCAGGGCGAATGCGAAGGTCTCTCACCTTCGTCTACAACCACGTATAGTACTCGGTAGGAATGCAAGTCCAGGACAATTTCCTTTTATGGTATCAATAAGATACGGTGGTAGTCATATATGTGGCGGTTCCATAATATCCGCTAATTATATAGTGACTGCTGCGCATTGTGTTACAACTCAAATCGATGGAGACAACTTCGAGTAGGTTTCACGATTATTTTCTTACTTAATTACAAATGAAAAATGCCTGATATACTAAAACCTATTTTAGCACAACACCGTCTTTCCTTTCTATTCACGCTGGATCCATACACATTGAAAGAGATGGTGTCACTGTTCAAGTTTCTGAATATACAACATATCCTGGTTACCGTGGCCTCATGGGCGATGTAGCTGTTGTTAAATTGTCGCAACCTTTGAATTTCACCGAACACATCAGGCCCATCAATCTGGCTGAATCGGATCCACCAAACTTTTCGAATGTCGAAATTCTTGGTTGGGGTCGCTTATACCAGGATGGACCTAAACCAGAACTTTTACAACACACCTCTTTGTCCAGTCTACCTCATAGCCAATGTAAAGTCTATAATCCACATGCAGATGAGTCTTTGTTGTGTTTATTACCGCAACGACGTGATCCTAGCGGTGTTTGCAATAGCGATTCGGGTGGTCCTGCTGTATATAATGGTCATTTGGTAGGCATTGCTAATTACGTCAAAGGCCTTTGCGGATCACCGAATCCTGATGTCTTTGCCAATGTCGCCTATTATGCCGATTGGATTAAAGAAAATTCCGATTTAGAAAATTCCGATTCAGAAAACTCTAATGCAGAAAATGTCAACACGGAAGACTTAACTGTAGAATCCCGAGATTCAGAATTGTCCAATTTAGAAAATGTGGATTCGGAGATCACCACCCACGAAAATTCCGATTTCGAATTGTCCAATTTTGGCGATGTGGATTCGGAAAATTTCAATGCGCCAAGTGATTGAGAAAATAGATTTGAATACTGAATTTTAATTTCCTCAACAATGCTGTAATATAAAGCGGGAAACTTAAGCAATGAAGATAAATAAATAGCAAATTAAAGAAAATAAGAAAGAAAAGAACAAAATATTGCATAATATTTGTAGACCAACTGCGAAATCCATAATCGCCTAGTTGCGGAGGTTCGTTCTTCGATTACTTCAAATAACTTCTTTTTTTTTTGGTTTCATTTTGATAATAGCTTATCCACTGAGTACTGTTTATTTACATAAATGTCATGTGTTCGCTTTCTTTTCCCAAGCGTACGATACTTTCATTCGCATTCACTCACTGCATTAAAAAACCAATGCACCGAGAAGTGAACGTGAATGGAAAGCGAGCATTTCTCGGCATGTTTTGATCTGCGAGTCATTACTAATTCAAATACCATCCAATGTTATTAGGACTTTCGAAAGTAACAGTGCTCTATGAAGCTGGCAAGATAAGACATGAAGACTGCCAACGTCTGAAACCTAATGAAAGTAAGTTTTTTAATAATGACCCGATCCATACGTAAGAGAAGCAAATCCATCAGAACAATGCCAAATATAATGCATTACCCTTACTGGGGACACGTCGGTTTATTTTAGAAATTTCATTTCCGGTACAGTTGAGAAATGGTGCTATCGATTCGCAAAACTTGCTGAGTGAAGCAAACCTCAATGGCCGGATTCATTCCGCAAGAAGCTATCACTTAATAAAATCAAGCCAATATGGATTGAATTATGAATTATTTAACCGACTCATGTTTCTAAAGTTTTCTTCTAGATATTGCGTTTGCTTTGACACATCCCTCGATAGTGGCTATAATAGCGCTAATGTTTCATCGCAGTTTGTGAAGTTTTCGCTTTCATAGCAAACATATTATATAATCAGCTATGTCATGTATACTGTATGGTTTGCGAGATAAGAGAAATGATTGGATGGGCATGTTACGATTAGAGGTTGATTTATAATTGGTCAGGTTCAATGAGCTATATTTTTCTTTGCCGTCAACTCATTGCGCAAGCTTTAATGCCCCAAATTTGAACCCAATAGTAATCGTACTTATATGTTGTTTTACATAGTTCATCACAGTACGTAAGGTGTTGTGTCGTTAACAGGTCAGGTTAGTATCGAACCCGCGACTAGTAGGTAATGGGCAACAAGGGAGCAATGACGGCGAGATGAGCATGTTCGTCTATCAATTCCGTGGTAAGATTCAGCGATTGCCACGTCGTTGCAATATTGTAAAGTTTCGAACGGAGCGACATAAAAAAGTTATTGTTGTTTTTTTTTTGTTTAAAAACTGAAAATTTATGATATTTTAAAAAAAGATAATAATTTTACTTAAATATGTATGCGATTTCGTGGGATATGGAATGAAATGAGGTGAAAACTAATTTGAAGCCCATAACTATATTTCATAATATTTATCGCGCTCTTTTTTGCCCCTTTTTCTCTTAGAGTATTTATTTCCTTTCACCTAACATCGCAACAGTTTTCTTAAAATTTCTAATGCAAACTGCATTTGTCATCATTTCGCCTGCTTGCCATTTCTTATATTCATTTCAATGCGTATACTCAAGCCTGTTTTTGTGCCGCCTTTTTTTTGTGCATTTATGCGCTCCCTATCCATATCATGGAAAAATACTTTTTTAATTGTGGTGTGGAAACTACTTTTTATAGCTTCACTCAAACCTGTTTTTGCGGTGAATAGGGATCGGAAAAGCGCACTAAACAAGACCGAGCAGGTACATATCAAGTTTAAGTGTACTCACGTTACTCTAAAACAATACTTATTTCTTCTTCTTCTATGAGTCAGCAATTCAACAATGTGTGCTCAAAACGTTCGAAACTTCAGGTAGTGTTTACATCATTTTTTATGTTAAATTACTATTATGGATTCATTTTCATCGTGAAGCATTGGACTTCAATTTTCGTTACATGATGGAAAGTTCCAAAATTGCTCCAGCCGGTCTAAAGTTTTCATATCAATTTAAAATGCCGACATACTACTACTTAGCCACTTTTGCCGAGAAATTTGGAAATTGCAGTTCATTTCCATATAACGACTTTTCAGGAGAGGGCATTATATGGGAAATGGTCAAAAAAATGGACCGATCCCAACGATTTTCAATAGCGTTTGTCCTTGGATCAAGACACGTCACTGTACTAAATCAAAATATCTCAAAAATTTGCAACCGTGAGCTTGAATGCAATTATACGTGAGCAGACGAAACAGACAGGCTTAGATCAATTCAGCCGATCGATCGGTATAATAAAAGGAAGGTCTATCTTAAGCCTCTCGGTGCATTACATATGACCGCACTAATTTAATATACCCTGTATCCAGTGGTGTTGTCGAGCCGGAACGCTCCGGAACGTCGTTCCGGTACTTCCTCTCTGGACAGGAACGCCTTCCGGAACTAAAAATGATTTCCGATAACGAGAATTTATAATAAACATTAGAAGACGGGCGAAAATTGGGGGAAATCTTCCCCCCGTCGTCAAATTTGGGACATGAGATCGCACAGAGCGGCCGCCTACCCAGGATCGGCCCTGTCTATATAATTATATATACGCGTTCCGGTAAAAAAAAAAATAAAAAAAATTAGCGTTTCGGTAAAAAAAAAAATTAGCACAACACCACTGCCTCTATCACAAGTGGTGTAGGGTGTAATTAGATCCGAGATTCCTAGCTAGTTGCACTGATCTTATTTTAATTTAAGAATTTATTTATTTATTTAGACGACAGGTTACGGTCGTCTGTCATCGGAAATATTTCTGATAATATAATGATGAAGTCGTCCCATTTTTTTTTTTTTTTTCTTTTTATGGAACAATAACGACTTAGTTAAGTAACAGTCTGTTGAAAGACTAAGTAAATAAAAATTAATTTCACAAAAATATTTATTTAGAACTACTTTATCAGGATTTAATTAAGAGAAAAATTAGAATACAATTTAGACGAAGCTTAAAAATGATTATTAAATTAAATGATTGCTTATGTCAGTCATATTTTCTGCCATTGGGTTCTGAAACCTATATAAAAGTAGTGAACTTATGTAAAAACACATTCAGTTAGCGAATTCATTCATTCGAATATCAAAGTGAAGGCTTTTATTGCAACGGTACTAACTTTATTACTACTTGGAGAGGAAGCAAAAGTTTGTGCATCCAAACGACAACAACGTATGGTACTCAGCAGAAATGCAAGACCAGGGCAATTTCCTTACATGGTATCATTGGTCTATGATAAGAGACATTATTGCGGTGGTTCTTTAATATCTGCTAATTACGTTGTAACTGCTGCTCATTGTGTTACGTATTCATTTGATGAAGAGATCTTCTTGTAAGATTTATATTTTTTCATATATTTCTACAAAGTGAAAAATGTATATTTTCTGCTTTCAGCTTGGATAAAAGACTGCTCTTTATTCGCGCCGGTTCGATAGTTTTATCGGGCGAAGGTATAATTGTTGCAGTTGCTGAATGCAAGACATTTTCGCATTTCGACGGTTACCAGAACGACATAGCTGTTGTTCGATTGGCTCAATCTTTAAATTTCACTAATTATATAAAACCAATAAGCTTAGCTGAATCATTTCCACCGCATTCAAGCAAAGTGATTGTTGCTGGTTGGGGCAGTTTATATGAAAACGGGCCAAACCCAGTAATTTTGCAATATACTTCTATGTTAAGCGCTTCCCAAAATGTATGCAAAATGTTATTCTACTATGCTGACGAGTCCTTCTTGTGTTTGTTAAATCAAAAAGATTACCCAAATGGTGCATGTTCTGGGGACTCAGGTGGGCCAGCTGTATATGATGGTAGGTTGGTGGGCGTTGCCCTTCATGCGCCTTGCGGGGACCCATCTCCGGACATTTTTGCCAATGTAGCTTATTATGCTGATTGGATTAGAAACAATACCGACTTAGAAGATTAGATAATAAAATTAATAAAAAAAAAAATGACAAATAAATGGCAAAATAAAAAAAAAAAACACGAGTCGACTTTCTGCTTTCGATCCCCATTGCAACCACGTCAACATTTTTGAAAATTCATCCAATTGGAAGAGATTTGCTGGGACCTCTTAATTTCGCGATGGACACGGTAAGTCGTAACAGCTTTATCTGCAATCAAAAAACTAAATATCTTCTCCTAATAGGTGCGATTGACTCATGTATGAACGAAAGCTTCTCAAAAAAAAAAATTGAAATTTTTGGGAGGACTACATCCGTATAATCCTCCAAAAAAGTACAAATTGGGCTAAAATAAGTTGTGATCAAAGAAAAAGAAAAAGCTCTTCATTTAAGCTCTAGTCGACGGTGTTTAGAAGAAGTGGGTGGAATTTCACTAACTCACTGCGTTCGCTTATGAGAAAGCATGTCCACCGGCTTTAAAAATTAATGTTACAAAAATATTTTTGGAAGCAGCATTAGAGAGATAGATAGAGAAAGAGAGAGAGAGAGAGAGACTTTAGTAGGAGAAGGATCGAAATCATTGAATTCAACTGCTATCTACCCTGGTATTTGCCATTTGTTTATCATTTTTACCTGCAAAAGTCGATGGCCAAAATGTTTGCCACCTCCTCAATAACTTGTTCTACAATTTTGCTTAAGTGTACATAATATTCAGACATTTGTTGTTGTACTATATATTTATTGACGCAAGGAAATGATTTTTATATTACAAATATTTCATAAGCAGCTTATTGCGTTTCCTAGTAATCTGTCTCCTTGCTTGAGAGAAATTCATAATTAATCGGAAGTGCAATATTCGAAAAAAAGATAACGAATGAAAAAAGATAATAAATTTGAAATTTAAATCATAAAAAAGTTTCACAAAATAATCGGTGTGCATTTGAAAGCGTCTGCAATTAATACAAAACACAAATGACAAGTTAGACCCGAATCAGATCGAATACATTTCATAACAGGATTGTATTGCAAAAAGAAGAAACCTCATTAATTAACTATAATTATTGCACGTACGATATTTCATTGCAACATAATGATGAAGTTCCTCAATGATGGAAAAAAAAAATTAATGTACGATATGTCAGATCATATTTATTTTATATTTTCATGTAAGCACGCGGAAATGTGGGTGTGGACACTACTTCATAATAATAAATATATATATGTTCAGTATCACGGCAATACCTCATACATACGACTTTTCAACATGAGGTATGATTTTAAATATCGCCCAAATTTTAAACCAATAAACATATAATCGAGATCACGGCTCCTTCGTGTCGTTCAACGCTATGAGCTATGTAAACAAGACAAACTGTTGCGTCTGAGACTCGGAAAATCTAAACTAATCAATCGAAACGGGTGACAGCAGTGTGGTGCACTTGGACGAAATTGACGTATATTGACTTTTGTTCTTCAAAAAAACATTTGCTTCAATCTTTCGAGTAAGTGAAGCTGGAGTGACTGACTCTTTTGGCCTGAAATTGATAACATATATGTGTATGGTGTTTATTTTCAACAGGACGACGCCACTGCCCATACAATTTGTAAAATAATAGATTGATAGATATTGTGCTTAGCATTTTGATTTTGATATATCCTTTTAAAAGATCCTATATATGGCGTTTTAATCTCTTGCGATCGGATAAGGTTATTTAAGAACTTGGCTTAAGAGCCTATTAAATTGTGGTGTTTGGTTGTCTAAAGAAGAAGAAAATAACACCCAGTCGACATTGTTATAATACTACCCACCATCAATTTTCATAAATTTCTCATTCTTTCCATATATCGATCGTATATCGTATATCTTTCAAATAACGCCTCCGTACAACAAAAATTACTTACATATTATTCTTTATTTATGTGTGTGTGGTTTCTTTGAAGTTTCAAACTGAATGCGAAAATGTTATGGAAAAAACATTTAAGATCGTAAGTTAGAGTATATCGATCAAAAAGGCTATGAAACGATCGGTTTTTTCGCTCTTATGGTTGGGCCTAAAGACTAATTTAGCTGAGATGACGTTTGCTTTTCTGCATGGAACATTTAAACATCCATTCCTAACTTGAACACAATGGCTGTACGAACGACAGAGAATCAATTAGGGCTCAATCGATTTTATCATTCACTCGGATCGAGGGTATATCTAAGTTTTTTTAACATCTTCGATGCGTAACAAAAGTTTGCAAATCTTATAAATCCCTGTGGTGCATATAAATGTCATTAGACTCTAACCTTAGAAAATATATGAATTGAACTTTAAAAGGGCTTAAGTTTATTCCTTTATATAAAACTTGAAATCTAAGGAAAAATTATTGCCGATTGCTTGAGAAATGTCAGTGGATTAAAAACATGGCTTCTTAGCGTTATTATTATCGTTATTATTACTATCTCTCCTTTTTATGCCTTTCTTTTTGAAAATGGTAGGTTACTTATAACTAAATATACATAATTATATAATAATATAATTCAGCATACATACATATATAGCGTTTCTTTTTTATGTCGCTGGCTTCTTTATTCAGAGTTAGCGTTGGGCCGTCTTCCATTTTTAGGCGAATTTCATTGTTTTCAAGAATAAAATTTTTTGAATGAAATCCAGCAAATTAAATGCTAACTTTTTGATATCTTACTGCAATTTTATTTCGAGTTTCGAATTTAATCATTTTCGTAGCTTCAACTGCATTTTATTTCAGTTTAATCCAATGCCGTAAATCACATCCATCTCTTTACACATTGATATATACTGCATGAGGGCTTATAAACAACTGAAACTTATACCGTACCAACGCCATTATCTTAGCTATCTAAGGGGGAATGCAATGCGTTAGGTACGTTTTATCAAGCAACCAATTTCAACAGAAAGAACTTATTAGCACACCTAATACCATTATTCATTGATTTTTGTCAAAAAATGTTACAAAAAAAATTTTTTTCATACAATGATTTTTTTACAATAAGATGCTATATGGAGTCTGATCTAATCGATATTCAGCACAATTTCTTTTTGACCCAAAAGATGCTAGTTTACCGAGTTCCATCATATGGCATCCTGAACGCAAAACAAATGAACAAGTATCACGAAAGTTAACGGACCGACGTACAGACAAGCTTAATTGGGTTGACGAGGTGATTCTGATTTGATTGTTGTAAAAAACGGTCGATTTATCTCAAGTCGTTTTACATATTGCGTACATGCCTGGGCATTTTCTTTATGTAGCAATTAGTCCACAAGTGCGAATACGTCCCTTAAAAGCTAATAGATACCTTGCTTTCAAAAAACAATATATTTTCGATATATGGAGTATTAAAGACGATGACATCATTATTTCTAAAATTTTAATTATATACATTTTTTTATTTTTCACTATTGAAAATAAGGTGAAGGAAGGAGGGTTTTCCCTTTCATAATTAAGTTATCAAAATATTAAGGGTTTGTTCATAGATATTTTACAAAACAAATATTAAACAAGTAATAAAATTACAGTGGGCGTTAACCGAATCTCGCATACCCACCACTATGCTTTTCGCATTCTACTCTTCAAGTTCTTTTATTTGATACCCATATCGTTGGCATTATTAAGAAAAAATTAATTGCGGTGTCTACAAAGTTCAATTTAAAAGTAACCCATTTTTGGGCAGATAATATATCTTCATTTGAGGAGTGTACAAAATAGTTTTAAGCATTCGGTCTTGTTTGCGTTATGACAAATAAGTATGAAACCTCAAAAAAGTGAAAAAAACAGAATTTAATTACTTGTAACTTTATGTGGGCATAGCCGATTGGTTCTATTTTCCCCCCTAAGGAGTAGAGTGCTTCGTAAAGTAAATGTGGAAGCTTTCAGCCGTCTAACTTTTATAATTTCCGAGTAACGAGGAAAAATTCAAAAATTTTCGTTAAAAAACGGACTTGTTTTCATTTTACGCTCCATTGCGCCCTTCCACTCCAACCGATTTGGCTCATTTTCAATACCAACCTGCGTACAGAAACTTCCAATGTTTCTACCAAATTTGACGTTTTCATTTTTGCGACCAAGAGAGTGCCAACAATACACACCACGCAGGCATACCGACGGACAGACACGGCTTGAATCTACCCAGAATTTCACGCTGATCAAGAATATATGTACTTTATAGGGTCTCTGAAGCTTCCTTTTGGAATGGAAGAAAAACAAAATGGGTATACCCTCATCTTACAGTGATGGGTATAAAAATTGAAAGATCGTAAATTAGTTCACAAAATAGACTGTATGTCATATACAATATGTGTCGTTGATGTAGAAAATTGCCATAGGTTCGAGGATTATAAAGGAAAGTTCAACTTACATCAAACGTAAGCAATCGTTTGCATTACTTATTATAAATGATTTTATTTAATTTCTTTATGCGTTTTACTAAAATGAAAGAGAGAAAATTTAATTGAAAATTCGCAGAATTGTTATATGGAAAATTTTCGATATTTTTTATTTGCAGTTAGTTCCCTTATCAGAGTTTAATTAGAGAAAAACATTGTTTGGACAAAAGCTGACAACAATGATTAAGTTACGTAAGCGTTTGTATTAGATTCTGAAAACGATATAAAAGCCATGAACTTCTCCCAAAATTATTTTCAGTTAGTGAAGTGTATCTGCATATCAAAATGAAGCTTTTTGTTGCAACGGTACTAATTTTATTAGTACTTGGAGTGGAAGCAAAATCTCTTGATTTCGAATTACAACCGCGTATAGTGCAAGGTAGGAATGCAAGCCTAGGACAATTTCCTTACATAGTATCGTTGAGATATCGTAATACTCATATATGTGGTGGTTCGATAATATCTTCTAATTATATTGTAACTGCTGCTCATTGCGTTACAACCGAAATTGATGACGAGACCTTCGAGTAAGCACAACATTTTCTTTTTATGCAAAAAAATAAAAAAACGAGTTATATTTTCTTTGTTTAGCATGGATCCGCGTCTCCTATCTATTCGTGCCGGTTCCATACGCCCGAGGACAGGCGGTGTAGTTGTTCAAGTTGCCGAAACTACGAAATATCCTGGTTACCATGGCTTTTTGGGTGATATAGCTGTTGTTAGATTGGCCCAACCTTTGAATTTCACGGAACACATAAGACCAATAAATTTAACTCAGTCCGATCCACCAGACTTTGCTACTGTTTTACTCGTCGGTTGGGGTCGTTTATTTGAGAACGGGCCCAGGGCGCGAACTTTGAAATATGCCCCTATGGCGAGCTTATCCCATGATCTATGCAGTATGTTAAACCCTCGTATTGATGAGTCCTTGTTGTGCCTGATGACTGATCGAGTTAATCCGAATGGTATGTGCAATGGTGACTCAGGTGGACCTGCTGTATATGACGGTCGCCTGGTAGGAGTGGCCAATTACATTAGAGGTGCTTGTGGTGCACCACATCCTGATGTTTTTGCCCGTGTAGCTCATTACGCTAATTGGATTAGAGAAAATTCTGACTTGCGAGACGTAGAATAAATGTAAAATAATGCAAATAAATAAAGAGCAAATTGAAAAATAAGAAGAGGAGGGGGGCATCTCTTTTCGATAACACTTTTGCACTTTGTGTTCGTCTTTTTACTGCCTGTTTTAGGTGCAATTGCGACAATATTCAGTCCATCTGCAATATAATTTCTCGGAATTGAACAAAAAGTAATCATTTTCTGTCTTCTGCCTTAAGTTTCACGACTCAGGACTAAGAGTACTTTGTGCTATTTAAGAGAAGAAATGAAAAAAATTATGATAGTTTAGCTCCATTTCGGTTATTCTTGTATTCCTAATTAGTTTTTTTATTACTTTTTTTTTCAATTTAAGATCTAAGCCAATGTACACGAACAAAAAATTACATTTTAATTCAATAGTCAGTTAGTTGAATCTACAATACTCACGACACGACGCGTATATACGAAATTTTCGAAACGCATGCGAATAAATATTATATTTGACTAGCGAAGACATAAACCAAAATATATGATAACACCGAAAACCTGTTAAGCCGTTAAAAGAGGTGTGCTAAACAAAGTCCTGATGGCATAAAATACAACTATTCCGGGATATTTGTAAACAATATATTCAATAAAAAGTCCCTTGAGGTCGAGTCGTTCAAATTTATTATGGGAAAATTAGGTCAAATCTGAGCGATCATGACTAAGACCGACACTGTCGAAAATCGAAACTAATGCAGTACGAATCCATGATCACTAATCTCTTCAACGATATGCATTTTGTTTAAAATTTTGTTCAGAAGTTTATCCTACGAGACCTAGAAAATTGCTCTATTTAACATAATATACTTTATTACTCACAAGAGAGTTTTTGTTTGTTATCGGGACGAAAGCTTTTGAAAATAGATTAAATCCTTCCTCCTTTGCGTCTACGCCTCATATGATGCGCTATTTTAAATACATCGATATATGCGAACCAACTATCATTAGTTGCGTGAATATGAAAAATGTGGGAAAATGGGACCACTTTTGAACTCATTCTCATATAAAATCTCTTCAAAAAGTAATTTTTATGCGACTAAAATTCGCAATTTTGATTAAATTCTTAAAGTTGGTATGTGGTACATGAAGCGGTGTAGAGTACTTTATGACCGGTCTTGCGCAATTATAACGTTTTAACTTGATCAAGGCACTTAGATGCCCATGTTTGACTCGTGAAATCAGGTCAACAGAAAATAATTATATAAATGATATGAATTTGGCGTAAATACTTCGTCCTAGCACTGATTATGGTAATAGTAAATCGGTCGAACCACATCTTCAGGAAATGGAAGTGGCGCACGTAAGTCCCAATGAGGATTTACATTATTTATAACTTGTACTTTTCACTTTGAGTCGCGACAATCAAATCAATTACATTGTACGCGAAATCCTAATGATCGTAAATTACGGTCTATGATTTTGCCCAAAGATCCGATAAGTAGCGTTACAAATTTTCTATAATTTTAACTGAACAAACATTTCTTTTCATTAAACAAGCAACGTACGTTGTCGGAAGTGAAATGTTTTTGTAAAAAAATTTAGCAAAAAACTAGTAAAAATGTTATAGTTGGGGAAGGCCGATCATTAAATGCTCTACGTTACTTCATCTATATACAGTTTTTCATTCACTTTTCGTGGATAAGAAAGATCATGAAAGACCTCACTAAAAATTGGACTTTATTGTCGCGACGGGATCTAAGAAAAACATCGAAATGATCTAAATTTCCTACAGTTAATTTTTGCGTTGTTTTCCATTACAGCTTATATAGGGCGGGATCCAAAACGTTCGATCAACGTGATCCAAATTCGGCAAAGTTAACTCTCAAATTATTGTTATGAACCAGTTTTCACCAGGGAATTGTGAAAGTTTTACTATATGAATATCCAGGTTTCATAGCAACGGTTATCTGGCAAGGAGTGCAACGAATTGCCCGAATTGTTCTATTGAAACTTTTTGCATCAATATAGCATATCGAAGTTGTGTTGCATAACGTTTCTTGCCGCGGAATTTTGAAAAATGCAATAATATTTCATATAAGAACTTTTCAGAATAAGGTGATATATGGGGAGTGATCAAAAATATGGTCCGAAACATCTTCAATAGAGTTCGTCCTTAGGCCATAACACCTCAGTGTAGATTTCGTCAAAATATCTCACAAATTGCAATTTGTAGTTTGAATACAAGAACACAGGGGCAGAAATCGGACGGACACACGAATCAAAAAGCTTAGATCGATTCAGAAGATGATTGTGATCGGTAAAATAAAAGGTGGGTCTGTCTTAAGTCCTTCCGGTTGTTGTATGCATCCGCACAAACTTGATGTGCCCTTAGATAAGAAGTAATGGTGATGGCTATAAAAAGTAAAAACAAGTGGACTAAATCGATTTTTCAATGCCCTACATTACTTCAACTAATACACATCTTCACTTATTTTCGCGATAAAATATTACAAACTATAACTTGGCTTATGCTTTAGAAGACCTTTCTCTAGCAAGAAGGCACAAAACTGTACCTATGCGTTCCAAATATACGACAGGGAAGGTCCATATTGTGAACTATAGTAGACGAAGTGGTTTAGTGTAATTAATGGTATTTATGTCGGACTTGTCTTGATGGTGGGAAAAATCGAAAGACACTCCCGAATATCAATAAGAGAAAAATTTTGATTGGGGGTAAATAGCGATAATTCTTAGCTCCCGTTTTCAATTTCGTAACGTTCTAACTTTTCCTTTTGCCAACTTGAAGATATTTTTAAAAATATCGATTACTATGAAACAATGATAAATAATTGGTTTTGCTTACAAGAATTGCCTCATGCAGGATGTAAGTGAACCTGGCCAAAGCGCTAATATGAAATGTTAAACATAATTACATTTGAAAATATGTTTGAAGTTTTCGTTCGCTATGAAATTTCTATTTATATTCTGTCGTGAAACTAAAGTGATATAGAAAGAGAAAGTGTTTAACTAACTGTAAGAGTATTAATGCGCGTACATCAACATATGAGCTAAGTATGAAAGTGTAGTTGAAAATCGGGTTTATAATGTGACAAATACAATGATTAAACAAAAGCCGTAACGTTGCTTCTCGTCTCGCAATCAATTTCAACTTCTTGACGGTGGTAACCATAAAGCTATCGTTTTAAGGCTACACACATGAAAAGAGAAGATAAAAAAAATATAAATTTAATGCCAAATAAGGTCAGTGGATTAATAGCAGCGCTAAATAATCTTAATGGCTTTTAAGGAACGATGAAGAAAAAATTTACATTCTTAAGCAAATCCACTTTTATCAACTCTATTATTCACTTCTACTCTTTCAACTTGTGTACGCTATTAAAAAACGAAATTACATTAAATTGAATATCGCATCTGCTTCACTTACTCTTACCACAAATTTTCTCCATCTCTTCTAAATGCAACAAGCCAGAACGTTATAATGTGATAAGACCGATCTTTAAATAGTTCGTATCGTCATTTTTGCCGTAAAATATCAAAAATTAAACGAAATTGCCATTACGGAGGAATCCCAGGTGAACCTTTATTTCGAAAATGATTCAAAATATATTCAAATATTGTTCGAATTTAGAAAAAGGGAGGTAGGTCAGAACACTGTTGTCGACGAATCTTAGTCAAAACTATAAAACAAGTGAAAATATAGGGGTCGGGCAAGGTCGACGATTACTGTTTTCTCTTTTTTTTTTAATCGAATATATTTAAAGACGATCGTAGCAAGCTGCCATCTCAAACCGATTGCACAACGATTCATTTGCCCGTGGAAACGTCTCGATCGGAAATTTGGAAATGTAAGAGTTATTGCGATGATATTACATCATCATATTACATCATTAGTCCGGGATGATAGATCTGATATTGATAGTTATTCATCAGTATCGAAGCGATCTTCAACAACTCCATAAAGATCAATTTAGGCCTGTTTCCTACTCCTCTAGTATTCGAAATTCAAAATTGTTGCCCCATACTGGTGTCAACTTTTGAATTATTGTCTTCTTAACCGATATGTCTTCGGAAGTTAGTTAAGTGTATTTGCTCCTCTCGAGGCTTTAAATCGATGTAAAAGAATCGAAAAAAAAAATTAACATTAAACCCAAAACATGATATTTATGGCTAATGGATAGGTATATAAATGCGGTTAACTCGATTGGTGATCCTAGTCGGGAATATATGCATTTTACGCGAACTCCAAGTAAATGTGTATGTACTCCAATACTCCAATATATTTATATATATATATATATATATATATATATATATGCCAATATACCTATGCACGCATATATAGATATGTATAAATGTACGTACGTATGTATGTATGTATGATATTGAATAAGCTGAATCGTTGTTTTCCGACATTCGAAACTATGACTGTGACTGTTCCCTCTGAATATACTGCGTTTAAGATTTACGTGATAATCTCAAAACATAGTTTCTGGCATCTTTTAACAGATCGAGTTCTGTGCCAAGGAGAGGCCATTTTTCTGTTTAATTTAAAAGACAGTACTGCTCGAACATTCAGCAATGGATATATTATGGCATTCGATGCAGACTAGGCGAACTTTTAACATCGACTACAAAGCTGAATATCCATGACGGCCGCTGAATCTGGCATGGCTTGAGCGAAATATTTCATTCCACTTTTCCGTTTTTTTTTTTTTTTAATATACTTTCCATTTGATTGCAAAAATCAGCAAAAACTCACTAATTTTCCTAGTATATGTATTATATATAATATAATATATAATACAATATATGCTATACGTGTAAATGTATAAATAAACAAATATGTAATCCGCCAATTAGGCAAAGGATAGCGACTTTCAAGTCAATGGTCACGGGTTCAAATCCCAAGTGCGGTAGAGTTTTCAATAAAGACGAGCATATGATCCGGCAGACTTTAAAGCCACACTTTGTAAATTTACTTACAAAATATATAGAAAATAATAAACAAATAAATAAATTTTTAAATACACGTAAATAAATATGTATATTACATGTATATATATATATAATAAATATATGTATATATATAAATGAATGAAACACATTTACGTTATCTAGCTAAAATTCAAATATTACCGCACGCATGCGCGCAATTTTGCAAGTCACTTGCGAGCCATCTTACCATAAATACAATATAAAGTTATAATGCGGTGCTATTGCGATGTGTTTGAAGTAAAATGATTTAAGGGGTATTCGAGATTTGCTATGAAGCTTACATGGCTTTCTCACTTTGGGTTTTTTGTATTGACTTTCATTTTGCAGATGATTTACTTTTAATTTTTTCTTATTAATTATCTTTGACATTTTTATTTTGAATTTCAATCCAGATTAAAGTGAAAATTAAACGATAATGCCTGCGACAATATGGGAACCAGTCTTACAAGTATCTTTCTCTCTATCTCTCTCTCTCCCTTTCTTTCTTTCTCTCTATCTGTCTGTTTCTTTTTCTCTCGCATTTTTATTTTATTGTTATTATTTTTATTAATTTCTTTTCTTTCTCTTATCATTTTAGCACTGGAAACCTGACATTTGGAAATTGATTGAAAGTCGAAAAAAAAAGTAAAATTTCAATGGGAAAATTATTCAAGTCTTAAAATGAAAATGAGCCCATAATTAATTAAATGTTACAAACATAATTGCAAACATAATAACATCTGGAGAGAGGCCAGAGCTAGAACTTGAATGCATCTTAAGTGGCAAACCTTTACACATTTCTAGAGACAGCCTACATCAGTCTATAATCAATCCATTCTCCCATCCATTCTCCCAATTAAGTTGATAATCGCATCAATTTACGATAATTTTCGATTTATTTTTAAAACGTAAAAATACCTTAGATTCTTGCGATCAACT